>VDFB02303382.1:0-96829 GCA_007258455.2 Sequoia sempervirens
AAGCTACCATCAGTTAACTGGTACAAATAACCTAAATGGACCATGTGCAAGCATGCACGTCCTTATTTAAAGCAAAGTTAACTGGACACTACCCTCAGTTAACTGGAAACCCTAACCCTAACTCCTGTGTTGATAATTCCAAGGTTGAAATAAGCATGTGTTAAGTCAGCAAGTAAACTCAAGACTGAAAGTCGAGTTAACTGCTGTTCAGGACTCAACCCTTGAAATTAACTGCAGGTTCCAACTGGCAGATCACTCCATGTCAACTCGGTCTAACACTTCGACCAAGAACTCATCGATCTCTCTGTCATTTGGCACTTTAACGCTGCTCAAAACAACAGTCTGTTTCTTTAGTTCTCTGCCACTCTCTGTAATTGTGTGCATGCCATCTTTACATTCCTCAGTCGCCTTTCTGAAACTGGCTGCAATCACTGAAATATTCTCTAATTTGGGCGTTGTAGGTTCACCTTCAAGGCTGCCACGAATCAGCTTCTCAAACTCTGCTTGAACTTTATCCAACTCAACATACGTGCCATCTTCCAGAAGATAATGACACGGAATCTGAACAAGGAAGCCACTGACCAGTGCAAGTACTCCAACCACATCATCCTTGAGTGAAAACAATTTAGTAGAGATCTTCTCACATATTTCTGTCCTGAGAAGATGCTGCTCTCTCCAAGTAAAAACTTTATCTTGATCCTCATCGATCTCCAGGGCATCATATGCAACTGATAACTGAGATACCAGAACACGATCCTTTGCCAGGTTCTCTGCAACTGCAATCTCAAGCGACTGAACACCCTGACGAAGTTTATGTGCATCACCCCTCAACTGATACAAATCTGCAAGAAGAGTTTTACCAGCAGCAACTAAACTTTCAATCCAGTTGTCTAAAAGTTTGCCATGACTGACCAACTGATCCAATTTTTGTTGTTCTGTAGGTGTATGCTGAGGAAGAACAGGTGTCCTACTCGAATTCCCATGAACAAGATCAGAAATGTATCGACGAAGTTGACCAATTTCAGCTTTAAGTAATGCCTTATCTTCTCCATCTTTGGTGATACGCTCTTCAAGATTATTGGTAACAATCTTAAGAAGAGATACATCTGTCTCTCGTGTAGTCCTGCCAAGATTAGCCTTAGTGAATGTAAAGTCACCAACCTCGACTTCATCTAAGCTTTTACCCTCTGGAGGAACTGCAACTTCAATAACGATTTCTGATTCTGGAGTCTTCTCAATGTGCACCTGTTTCTTGATCTTCTTGTTTGACCTTTTCTGATAAGGTTCACCGAACTCAGATAAGTCAAGGTTATATGAAGGTTCACGCCTCTGTCTCCCTAAAGACTTCTCGAGCCAACAAGACTGAACAATATTCTCAATTCGCGGAGAGACTGTCCCTGATGTATCAACCTGTGGTGGTTCAGGTGTCTCCGATCCAGCTTGAATTGGTGTCTCAAGTTCAGAACTTATGTCAATAGGCTGTTCATGAGGTGAACTAGGAGGAGAAACATGAGGTTCGGCCTGAATAACTGTCTCTATTGGAACCTCAGGAACATTCTCAACTTGTTTCTGCTTCCTCTTACCAGTAGCTCTCTTCCCTGTGTTTCCACTGAGTCTAACCCCTTCAGGAGGTATTATAATGGCCTTGACTCTGGGTCTTGCTCTAGAAGTAGAAGGCAACGAAGAGAAATCCTTTGGCGGCTCTGCTACAGGAACTGACTTCCGTGTACGTTTGCTCTCCAAGAACAACTTACTAGTCTTGATAACTGATCTGGAAACCTCTTCGATAGAAATATTCTCCTTGGCATACCAATCAGGTGAGCGAAGTGGCTGCCGAGCAACTTGATCTTTGACATATGAATTGAGAGGAACTTCTCCATCATCATCCGATAGACCATCAACATCTTCTGATAGGTAATCAGAGAGCTGACCGATAGTAAGTCTACAATAGTGACGACGACGAACCTCGAATTCATCTTCACAATTAGCCCAGAAATTTTCAAGTGCTGGCGTATGTGCAATCCTTCGCTCTAACCGATTTGCATAATGACCGAGAGGATCATAGGAATGCCTCTCAGTATAAGTCTTGAGTTTGAACCTTTCTATCTCAGTAGACATAAACCTGGCATCTGTTGCCGCATCGTATGTGAAAATTCCCAATGTGAATGGGAAATTAGCTGCAGTCTTATGACGATTACGAAGAAAGAAATGGATGTGCTGCATCTGTCTAAGGAACTCCATGAAAATGAGCTTATCTGAAGGGTATCTCGGTAACATCAGGGGCTCTCCAACATATCCATAAACTCGGATATATGTGAAAGTAGGGAACTGGATAAACCAATCCGCCCAAGTCTCTATCGCTGATTTGGCCTCGGCAGAAATACGAATGTGCATCTCATCATCAAGATCTCTTACTGTTCTCATGGAAAAGTGATCATTCACTGCTTGGAAGTCCTGCTCGGATTGAGAAAACTCCAACTGAGGATAATACTCATGAACACGCTGAACACCGAGAGTGCCATTGGTTTTAAGAAACCTGTAGCTACCTTGAAAAGCAACCAAGTAAACCAAGTAGGATATCATATGAAACTCATGATACTTGAGAAAGTTAGTAATTTGCTGATGTAAGCAATCACTAATCAGCATAGCCCAATCAAAACGCTCTGTACCATCAAGAATTCTGGTAATCAGGTAGAACATCCATGGACGAAAAGTGCTAGCATCTGATTGACCGGTAACTCGGTTAAGTAAAGTTATCAAAACAGCAACTTCCTCTTTGAATTCACCGCGACCAACCTTCTTAGGCAAATTAGTCTTCTGAACTGTCAACCATTTCTGAGCCACTTTCCTCTGCGAACGTTGCTGATCAGCATTCCATATCTTCTCACAAGCCTCAAGAACCACAGTGAAGTTATCTGAACGAGGAGGAATAGCAAAACATTTCTCTATGTCCTTCGGATTGAGACTGCAAACAACCTTGCCATCTGCTGATCTGATTTGTCGTGAAGACGAGTCATAATGCTTAATGCAAGCAAGTACGAACTCAAGATCAAAAGTAGTAACAGGAATAGATGCCGCTGCCAGCAACCCGGAACGCTCAAGATTCCTCAACGAATTGCTGCTAACACCTTCCAAACTGCTCAGATTGACCACTGGATAAACATGATTTAGGTCCGTATCTGACGTTTTGATGAAATTATGTGTAAGAGCTGATTTCACCTTGTAATCAATGAGATTGAACTGCATTTTGAAAATGATGACTTTTGACTGTAAAGTCGAATATATTTGGAGAACTTTCTGAAAACCTCTGGACAAAGCTAAAAATAGCCTCTGACGGAAGAAATTTTCGAAGTTTTTCTGGAACATGGGTTTTGTGCACAACTGAATTCTGAACAAACCTAGATAGCTGAATTCTCGAAAAAATGTATTTCAAGCCCACATGTAAAGAGATTCTCGGAAAAAAGCACAGAGCTTCAGAACGAAGGCAAGGGGCAATTTTCTCGAAAAAATCTAAGACATGGGTCTTGTTGCAAACACTGAAATATGCGAACCTTGATAATCAGATTCTGAATATGTGTTGAATTTCTTTGACATGCGAAGAAAGTACCTAAGGTGAGAAATAGAAGAAATAAGACAGAAGATAGAAAGTTTTGCTTGTCTGCTTCTGAAAAATCTGCCAACCTCTTCTCTGGAATTTGATGAAACCCACATGCAAAGAGAAAATAAAGTCTAGAATCTTCTTCCTCTGAATAATCTGAACTCGTTGCTTCGAAGAACGCTGAATTCGGACACCTGAATCACCTTTAGCTTGCTGGTCGCTCAAGAAGAATAAGAGCTTCAGAACAAAAGATGATGAAATAATGGACGCCATGGCTGAAATATATAGAATTTCATCATTGAAAATTCGCACTAAGCAAGGAATGCTTGAAAAGTGCGCTTGGCTTCTAATTGGACCCCATTTTAGTTAACTGGAACTGAGATAAGCTAATTAAAGCACCATGCATTAGGGTTTGCCTTACAAGTCTTCAGTTAACAACTTCATATGACTTTGACTTCAGTTAGCAACCTATAATGAATTCGCCATCTTCAAACTTGCTTTATGATTCACAAATTTGACCTAAGGCGTGCCTTCAGATAACTAAAGTTAACAATGTTGATTGAGATAAGAAATTCGCCATCTTCATGCAATAAGCCGTCTAAAAATAGGGACCCTTTTCAATCTTCAGTTGGCCTTCAAGAATGCGCCAACTTCACATGCTTTAATCTAAATATAACAACCCTTTAGGAACTAAAGTTGTTATTCCTTGAAAAGTGCGTAGCTTCACAAAATATGCTTCATCATAACAAACACTAAATATGGCGACCCTTTTCATAACTGAAGTTAACACTCAAATGCGCCTTACTTCAAACATTAATACTTCATCAAAATATGGCGTCCCTTCTTGAACTTCAGTTGACACTCAATGAAGCGCCATCTTCACTAAAACTTCATAATTGCAACCAAATTCGCCATGCATGTGAACTCCAGTTGATATTCACTGATAATCTTCAGTTAAATGGACATGCAATCAAGTTAACTCAACATGCAAGATAGTTAACTGAACATGCAAACTAGTTAACTCAACATGCAAACTGAAAGATCACTCCACATGCCAACATATGAACTGAAGATGACAACCCAGAAATCATTTAGTCTAACTGCAGTGAGAACTCCAGTTAAGGCGTCCATTCAACTCACTTTCGAAAATTCAACTTTGAACTCTCAAGCGAATTCCAGACTTAGCCAAATTTCATGAAAATTTAAGCTAAAACCTCTGCCAGGACCTCTGTTCATCCTCTGACACCAGTTGATTGACTTCTCCGTTTGTTTGGCTGACAGGTGCATTGCAAAGCTTAGTAAAAACTGATCAAAAGATATCTTGAGACTGTACGTCATAAAATTGACATCTGAAGTCTTAAAAATCTAGGCGCCTTTTTCAAAAGCTGCTCTTTTTCTCTGACTTAGTCAAATTTTGACTTCTGTACTTCGTACGAAGGGAAAAATAAATTCTTCATAACTTCTATTTTATCAACTTTCAGGACTAGATCTCAGGTTCACTGCGGAGTTGACTTCATTCTGCTCAACAGCTGCAAATGAACATTTCCCAAGAAAACAACATCTGAGGGGTGAAAAACTAGGGCGCCTTTTTGAAAAGCTGCTCTTTTCATCCCAGACTGCCATTTCAGGAACTGGCTAGAATATCACAAAAACCTCGACTGCAAGCTGCTGAGGCATCTCACGAACTTACGGAGACAGGCAACGGAAAGCTGAGCGTAACACGGACACATTGAATATCTGGTATCATTAGAAAGAAAGCATTAAAGGCTTGAAAAGCTTAGGCGCCTTTCCCAAAATGTGCTCTTTTGCTTTTTCTTCTGACGTTTTGACTAAGATTTGACCCTACGTTTGACCTCAGGTTCAGGCATTTCAGCAACTCAGATTCACCCGCTAACGGATGCGTCGCAAAGCTCGAACAAAAGTGAGACAAACATCTTGGGTGGCATTTAGCCAAAAACCTACATTTGACACCTCAAAAAGATGGGCGCCATTTCCAAAAGCTGCGCTTTTTACCAGTGTTAGTCAATTTTCACTTTCGCCTTGTTTTGTGCTGTATTCACCACAACTTGCTCGAAACAGGTCCGTTTGACAGGCTTGATAGCTCACTGCGAAGCTGACGTGATACCGGACGAATGTCTGCTGGAGGTGACAAACCCTAAAAACAGGATCTGGACCCCTAAAAAATAGGGCGCCCATTTGAGAAAGTGCTCCCTTCTCCAGAGATAGAAAATTTTGATGTTTTCCGTTCAGATTTTCATTTTTCTTAAATTCCTTCAGCATCAAACTGACTTGACACTGACACCAACTCCATATTTAAAAACCCCAAAAACGACCATTTGACAACACTTTAACAAGATTAAGACTCAATTAAGCAAAATGCCTTGGTGAAGCAAAAATTTTGGTTTTGGGTACAACAGGACTCTAGTATCAGATTGCACTATGTTGATCCCAGCCTTGATCAGCAGCAATTATTTGTTCCTTCACACCTTTCCTACTCTCGAAATTCATCTTATGATGGTTTGTGATGGAAACTTTGACAGTTTACTCTCAGTGTTGGTTCAGGACAGCGGACTCTCACATGCTTTTGTTCACCATTCTGAGGCTCTTGGAGTGGGAATTGTAAGAGTTTTTAGTAATCTTCATGGTTGCATCAGAATAATGCAGGGGAGGCATAGTAGACTCATGTGGAGTCATGACTTAGAGTTTGATGAACTCTTGCAAAGGATTGCTTCCCTCTTTGCAAGAAGTTTTGGAGAGGTCACATCTTCAATCATGGTTGTGTTAGATACCTTATGGAGGCATGTTGAGGATTACAATTTTGAGTTGAGTAGACTATCTTTTCCAATGCCTAGGTTTGTGATAGACAGTGGCATTGTTGATTTTGCTGACTCAGAGCATTTTGGCCATTATGGTTCCACTATTGTGATTAGAGTAGTGCAACATCAGCACGGTGGGTCCTCTTTCAGACGGATATGGGACCCTGGGATTGTACTTGGTTTGGTTTGGTGCAGTTTGAGTTTTTCTAGAGTTGTGGTGGCATTGCTTGAGGACAAGCAATTTTGGGAAGGGCGGACTGTAATGTCCCCAATTTAGCCCTACACTCTTCATTTGGATTTAGCCTATTTCTGGAAACTCGTAGGCTAAGCAGAAGCTCGAATCAGGGTTTCCAAACTTCTTGGAGGATGTTTTCGTCTTTTTGCGGAGTCTTCTTTTGGAATTGTTGAACTTGGATTGCGGATTCCTTCTGGGTTTTCTGAGAGCTTCGCGTTGGTGGTTTCAGTTCGGCATTCTGAGCAATTACATGAATTTACTATTTTTAGTAAATTCTATTTTTAGCAGTTGACTTGTTGACTCCTAATCAATTGGCTCCACTTTGGCAGTCTGTTCAGACGGTATGGTTGAATTTGGCTTCTGATGCATTTCCATGGTGATATAAGATATTTTATATTATAATGTTATAATTTAACATTATAATTCCTTGTTCTAGCATCATGAATTAATATTGTCTTTAAAAGGGGGACATTGAAGGGTATTTTCACATGGAGGAAATATTTTAATATTTCTAAAGCCAAATATTGCTCAAGGAGTTTGGACGCCAACTTTGGGTGAGCCAAATATTTTATTTAAAAAGTGAAATTTATCTTCTTAAGCAAGTACGCCATCCTAAGGGTGAAGACAAAAGACAAGTCAATGACCTAAAAGAATATTTGAGGTGGCGCCCTTCTTGGAGGTTTCTAGAAAGCTCTTCTAAAGTTATAAATTGGAGCTCGGGGTCCTCATTTTGTTTATCTGATGAATTTGCAAAGTTATGCTGCCGGATTGGCTTTGGGATTGCTTCGAGGAATGAATGCCTCCTAGCCTTGGCTCGACTTCTTGCTTGAAAGAGAGCAACTAGTTGAGAGGCAATTTCACTTCGTAAGTGCTTTGGAAGTCGTGCAAAATAAATAGGGGTCTTTGTGAGAATTTTTTGTGATCCATCTTCATTGTCATCATCATTAGAATGTTTTGCAACTGATTTCAAGTTAAATGAGTGAGTATTGAGAGAGATATGAGCATTTAAGTGAGTTTTGGAGTTGCTGATTTCACCATTTTAACTGCAGATCTGTCATATCAGACTTAGTAAAATTATTAATAGGGCTGGGATTGTTTATCTTAGTCATATTAATCATTCTGGAGTAGCTCTACATTTCAGCAGTTTGATTATCACTATAATCCATCGTGCTTGTAGGAGATATATTATATTGTAAGGCTGTTAGTAGTACTAACCAGCCAATATTCACATTTGTAAGCTGGCAGTAGTACTGACAGCAGTTATAATCTTGCTTATCAAATTGTAATGCTCATCTTTACTTTCCGCATTTGCTATTGTATTTAATTTACCTCCGCCCTATGGTAGCTACTTTCCCATTCTGGGTTAGAAAGCACATTCTGGGTGTTGAGTACTTTCAGCATTTCAGTTCTTTCTTTCAAGCATTGTAATTTGTAATACTCCGCCATATGGTCGCCTCAACTCCATACTGGATTGGGTAGCACATACTTGGTGTCGAGTTCCCTTTTAGTACTTAGCATAGAAGACCTTCTGACCATATGCTCGCCATCATCGGCGCCATTCTTGGTTAGAGTTCTTGCATAAGCATTTTGATTAAGATCCTCTGACCAATGCTCACACCTTGCCCATATCGGGATCCTGGTGTACATTCTGGTTAGAGTTGCTTCAGCAACGTTTTGGTTTAGCTGCTAACCTTAACGGGTGCATTGGTTGTAATTTGAAATTTGAAAAAACGAAAAAAATTGGCTCGGAATACTTCAGTTTGAGGGGGCAGTCATGATTAAAGTCATACGGACCTTTGCAGTAAAAACAAAGTTTCCTTCTACGAAGATTATTCATAGTTTCACGATCTAAAGGGGCTGCAAATTTTTTCTTTTGATCTGCATTATCAGCCTTCTTTGGATCAGATTTGTTCTCTGTGTAGGAGGTAGATGGTTTCGAGCAAAAGACTTACGAGGTGTAGTGAGCTCCATACTACGAGCCTTCCTCATGGCCTCCTGTAAAGTAGGTGGATCAAATGCTTTTATCCATCCTTTCATGGGCTTGAAAAGACCCTCAATGAACAATATGATCAGCCTTCTTTTTGAGATTCCTGTCACCATCACGGATAGTCTTTGGAACTCTCCAATGTACGATTCCAAGCTAACCAACTGTTTCAGTTGTGCCAGATCTTTGAAGAATAGTTCTGGATCACGCTTGTCAAACCTCTCTACCAATCTATCAGTGAACTCCTGGTATGAGGTAATCCGGTCATGGTGAAGAGTAGTCGTGCCATGAATCCACCAGTCATGAGCCACGCCATCAAGGTGAAGTGCTGCAAATCGAATGGCATCTTCCTCAGGCATGGGACGTAATGTCAAGAATGTGTCCAGCTTACTGACCCAGGCACGTGCTGTAACTCTACCACTGCCATCAAAGTTCGCCAAGGTAAGCTTATTGGTAGCCTGTCTAAGATCATTCTGCCTGTTTCTAGGCCTCCTATCATTCTTGCTTCTGGTATGTTCTCTCTTCTGGCTCACGAATCTATCGAAGTTGAGATGCTCCTTAACTCTTGGTGGCAATGTATCCCATTTATCATGCATAACCATGATGTTATCTGCAAAGTTTATCTCACCACCTTGTTCAACCTCATCCTCTTCAACAACATCGTTTCTAGTAAAGGTAGGACAAGTAGCTCTCTCAAAGGTGCGAGCTGGAACAATGTTTCTATGGGGTTGGCCATGAACACTGCCCTCTTGATCACGATCCTGGTTTTGTCCCCTTTGAAGTGTCAAATTCTGAACACTTGTGCTCAGCTGCTGGAGGATATTCGCCACCTGTTCTTGGCCTGCCACCATGCCCCTGAGCACATCTCTAGCTTCTCTGTCCTCTTCATCAAGATGATTCCTGCGAGAACCTTCAGCTTCCCTGTCAGCCATGTTATCAAAGCCTAATTCTTCTTCCTGTTCGTCAAATGTGAATGCTGGAAAAGGTTCAAAAGTATTTCTCTGCAAACTTGTACCCCTGCGTGAGTAGTACCTGTCAAACCTATTCTGGTGAGGCTGCATAAAGACTGCTAACCCTGCAGGCTGGCAGGATCAGAGCTCTGATACCACTGTGATGAGCCCTACTGGCTCTCAACTCAAACCCCAATAATTTCTTAAGTCTTAATGTGTTTTACTTAGTTTTTTAGAGAATGTTTGTAGACAGAAGAGAAGGTGCGCATCATATTAAAGCTTATAAAAATGCAATATAGACATATTCTGAGCAACAGATGTAATAGATGTTATTCTGTAATACATACAATGAGATTGCAAACAAATCACATACTCGAAATGCTCCAGAATAATTAAATAAAGAAGTTTCTCAATTTGCCAGTTGGAATTGATGAAAACTGACAAAAATGCTTGCCAAAGCTCCAGATTTAACTTCTCCCACTCCAAAATAGGATACAATCCCCTGAGAGAGGTAGACGCCAAGAAAGGGTCACAAAGGAAGCCAAGAGAAAGGCGTTTCAACTAGTTCCTTCACACGCCTTCCCAAAATAGGCACATTTACCAATGCAAAAGTACGGCCCAAGTAGAATGCTGAAGAACCAAAAAAATGGAAGTTGTGGAATTGCTGAAGAGGACGCCTCAAGTGTAGAAACCCCCTTCCTTATTGTAGACACATAAACTGAATAATAAACTCTGTTGGAAGCATGTAGAACCTCTGAATGAAGCTCTCAACTGCACTGATTCGACTGATCTCTCACAATCTCAAAAGTGCTCAACATCGAAGAGGAATCGTTCTCCAATGGAAAATAATGCTCAAACCCTGATCACAGAGGAAGGCACAGGAAAAATATCCAAGGCAAAGTCGAAATCATCAAGAATAGGGTTTCTCATTGCCAAATTGCCTTATATCAAGAAGGCACGCATTTCCAAGAAGATACGCCACTTTTGACATTTAAATCTTTTAAATTATAATTTAAGTCACTTTCAATAGTTTGACTTAAATAAAGTGGGCAGCCTTTTTGTGTTAAGTGATTAAAATATTAAATCACCTTTATAGAGTATTTAAGTGATATAAAATGTATAAAGTCAATTTTACTTTATAAAAAGGCATTAAGTTAATTAATTAACTCAAATCACTTAAAAATCCATAACTCACTCAAAACTCCAAATATTCCTGTGCCATCAGAAGCTGTCGACTCCTGAACTGCTAACGCTTGCTGTGAACCAATCACTTGGCTCTGAAAACGAGAACGATCAAGCTCTCCAGAAAGTACCAGTGACCCTCTAACCAATCCAGCTAGCCCACAAGGGTCCAATAAAGGGCTAACACACTGTTCCCGAGAACTGACTAGAGCGGGGACATCACATAGAGTGTTTCACCTCCTTGGGAATCCTGATATAGAGTTCATCCTTAACCATTCCCAATTGCTCCTAACTCGTTTTGCTCTGATTTTACTCAAGGAGATAGGATAGTTATAGCTTTAGCCTAGTTGTAGTTAAGATCTGTAGAAACCAGAGAAAACCTTAGCTGCAACGTATTTGGTTTTATAACCTTGTGCCTTTACCAGCTGAGTAAAAAAGATAGGAATTTAGATTACTTTGCTTTTTACGCAAAACAGCAAAAGAGGGAGCGTCCCAAAACCTTAGCTGCAATGTATTTGGTTTTATAACCTTGTGCCTTTACCAGCTAAGTAAAAAAGATAGGAATTTAGATTACTTTACTTTTTACGCAAAACAGCAAAAGAGGGAGCTTCCCCTCCTAATTTGAAGAGCAGTTAATACTGTGCATAGCTGTCCGTTTCCAATACGCACTCCAAAGGTGCGAATTGAAATGCCAACATTCTGCAATTGCATAACTTTCTTAGTTTTGCTTGAATCTTCCTCAAATTTGAAACATGACATCCCAAACACTAGAGAAATCCCACAATTGCATAGTTGCACAAATGTACTCTAATCTTCCTCAAATTTGAAACATGACATCCCAAACACTAGGAAAATCCTACAATTGCATAACTTGCCCAAATGAACTCGGATCTTCCTCAAATTTGAAATGTGAGTACCTAATTGGCTTCATAACAAGATCAAACAATCACTTGGCCATGAACCATCCACAATTCTTCGAAAATTGCATCATCCATTCTTGCAAGAAAAACAAAGAAGAACCACAAACAAGCAAAAGAAAGAAAAATATTGTTTTGGGTGATGTAGGATTGCTCATGGACCTAGATGCTCCTGCATCAGCCATGGAGAAGACCTCTAGCCCATCCCCATTTTTTGTACGCTAAAGGATTGAGCAAGGGAAATGATCTATAGTATTATTTTAGTTGGGTCTGGTAATTTTCTCAATGGCACTTGGGGTATAGTGAGATGGCAAGGAACATCCCTAGCCATCCCTAGAAATTTTCAAATCTTTGAAATGTTTCTGAAATGTGTTGCAGAAATAGGAAATCCTTTGGGGGCGTTTGGCCATCGCTGAAATAGCCAGGGATGTTTGAGATGGCCCTCAACTGTCTTGCGGATGGCTAGACCTTCCCTACAACAAAGCAATTTTTTATAATGTTTAAAAAATAAAATCATTCATAACATTAAGAAAGACTGTTAAATATATCATGACAACATTATAACAGTAGTATAACATGACAACATTATAACAGCAGCAATAAATATATTGTGACAGCAGTGTAACAGAAATTGAATTAATTGTGACAGCAGTGACAGCAACAACAGTAGTATAACAGCCATAAATATATCATGATTCAGATTCATAGCTATTGATATAAGCTATATAACAGTTAACACTGACAACAATAATTTTGATTTCTAATTTCATTGTTAAAAAAAGTCTCAAACTTAAAATTCTTGATATGGTATTAGAGTCAGTTATTATTGTCATTTGCAAAAGAGATTAAAGGTGCATTGGCCATGGTTTGGTACAGTGTGGTATTGTGTGAGAAGTGTATATAAACAATTTGTTTTTTGGAATGTGGTTGGCATGCAGGCTTCTGGAGACATCATCCAACTTTATTTTAATAGTGTCATTTTATATTGCTGCTGTTATATTGCTGTCCATTAACTTGCAGAAATTTGAGTATCTCTCTCTTTCTCTCTCTAGATATATTTTAAAAACTTTCATATATATATTAAATTTCATATATATATATTGTTGTTCCCCTGCTGTCCAAAAAAATGGCCCTCGGACTGCCATCCCAAAACGCTTGCCTTGCCATCTTGCCATCCTCATCTCGTCCCAGAAATGCCATGGAGCATAGAAAATATATTATTATATTAAAATATAATTTATTATTTTATACCTAAATATTATCATTTTATTAATAGTAAAGATTAAACTTATTAATTTAATAATTAATGATATTAAACAACAAATAGCAAACTTATTAAATAAGTGAATAATTGTATAATATATCACCTAATAAAGGGGCTGTGTGGATTAGTTGGAATGACACATTGTATACCCACAAGCTGTGTCACAAGATTCGAATTCGAATTCGAATTCGGCAACAATGAAATTCGGATGAAATTCGGCGAGGAAAAAATTTGAAAAGTATAAAATTCGGATCAAATTCGCCTTATGTAAATTTTTTTTTTTTTTTTAATAAATATAAGTAATATATCCATAAAACTTTATAAATAGTTTAACATTGATAAATAGATTTGAAATCATTACAAAAAGATGACACATTTATAAAATATAAACCATAAGAAACATGTGAAATCACGTTTGCGAATATGTTCTTTTGTCAAAAAGGTACAATAACAACCAAAACTTTAGAACTTCAAAAAAGCTCCAAGTCATCAAGAGCACTTGGCTGAGATGCTAGATCATCATCATCTGTATCACTGCTCAATTCATCATCTAGAAAGTCAGGCTCATCTGCAATTGGCATTGCTATGTCTTCAAAAATTTCTTGTGAGGAAGATTTCTTTGTTGCTTTGTTCATGAATAATTTTAAATTGCTGCGAACATAGACAAGATCTCCCAACTTTCCAGACAACAATTTATTCCTTTTTTTGGAATGGATGTGTTCAAAGCAACTCCAGTTCCTCTCACAAGCCGATGAACTTGCTCCCTGACTCAAAATGCGAACAGCAAACTCTTGTAGCTCAGGAGTTTGTCCTCCATAGTCCAACCACCATCTATATCCAGGTATACGTGCCAAGTCATATTTGGCTGCTGCCATTCCAAACATCCCTTCTCCTTTCTTGTATTCCCAACATTGATCTCTGATTAGTGCTGAAATTGTTGCATTTGATGCATGCTTTTGAATGGCTTCAAAAAGCCCTCCCATAATTTCAGAATCACCTTTTCTATTAATAGAAAACAACTTAGGCTCCAAAAAACAAGCTGCTGCATGTAAAGGTGTGTGCATCATTTTCCATCTACAATCAACTGTCTCCCATATCTCCATGTATTCTGCTTCTACATTGTTTAGTGCTTTTTGAATAGATTCCTTACAACGGTCCATGCTTTCATAAAGCATGCCAAGGCAAGGAGTGTCACCATCAACCATACGAAGCACGTCAACAATTGGTTCACATATAATCAAAACTTTTGCTGCACTTTCCCAAAAATTGCTATTTAGAATAATTTGCTCTATGTTCTTCCCCTTAGGACCTTTTGAAAGCACAGAATTTTCCCACTGATTGGAACAAATAACAGCCCTCAAAGCTGCTTTTTCTTCAACCACTCTTTTCAAAGTGATATAAAATGATGCAAATCTTGTTTCACAAGGCCTCAACAACTCCTTGGATGCATGCTGCCTATAAAGACTCAATGTGAGACGATGATTCCGTATGAAATTTGCAATTGCTCTCCCTCTATGAATAGCTTCATGTACCCATGGGAATTTAGCCAAGTCATGAAGCAGCAAATCGAGACAATGGGCTGCACATGGGCTCCAATATATTCTTGGGTACTTCTCTGTAATCAGTTTCCCAGCTCCCACACAATTTGCTGCACTATCAGTTACAACTTGAACCACATTTTCCACCCCTACTTCAAGAATGGCTTCCTCTAATATTTGGAAAATATACTCAGAAGTTTTTTTGCGGTTCATGGTGTCAATCACTTTCAAAAACACAACACCATCAGGAGAAGACACCAAAACATTAATCAATGGCCTTTGACATATATCTGACCATCCATCACTCAATATAGTGCAACCTGTTTCATTCCAAGAGGCTTTGACATCAACTAATTTCTCAGTCACTCTATCTTTTGACCTCTGCAAAAGAGTTGTCCTAAAAGCCTCTGAAGTTGGGGGTGTGTACCCTTTGCCAAACTCTGCAACTTTCTGAATTGCATTACGAAAATGTGGATTCCTTGCAACATTGAATGGAATCGCACTTGAGTAAAACAAATCAGCTAGTGCATCATCCACCTGTTGTTTCTCTACCGGTTTCCAAAAGCTGTTCAAGGTTCCAGTCTCTTTTGATTTACCCACATGCCTAGGTAAGGTGGAAGAGGAAGACATGATAGATGCTGTAGGTCTAGACTGAGCCATTTCCTCTTCTATTCTCTGCTTTTTTTGTGCATTCTTTATCTTTCCTACAATTGAAGAGGACTGCTCTTTCTCTAAAGCAGCTCTCATTTTTGGGGTAACGTTTGGACATGCTTCAACACCTCCTCTTGCACCCCCTGAAATACCAAGTAAATGGTCCATTGCCCTTGTCAAACCTCCAGTAAAAGGTTTGTGACACTTGTTGCATGTGAGACTTGTACCATTGCGAGTGACATATTTCCATGCCTCGGCAGTTGATTTCTTGGGAGCCATAAAGTAACAATCTGCACATTTCAAAGACAAAATACAGATTTTATTTTTGACATAATACAAATGAAAATGATGTAATCGAATAAATGCAAATGCCAAACAAGATTCAACTGACTTCATACATAAAATTCTATGACTGGCTGTAGCTGTACTCTGTAGGCTGTAGGCGAGTAGACAAATAAAATGAGAGTATACAGCCTACAGGTGTGAAGTGAGCAAAAGCATGACTGCATACAGTTCTAAAGTGAAATCATGCATACAGTTCTAAAATCAAGAACATGTCCTTTTTTTAATCTTTCAAAGAAAAATAATGCAGTTTATTTTTTAAAAGAAACATTTACAATCAATTTCTTTGCAACTACGAAAGAAAATATACAGTTGTCGAATGACGAATATAGTATTTTTTTATTTTTATTTTAATTACTAAAATTTAAGGCATAAAATAAATATATATTAACTTCTTATTTTAAATTTTAAAAACAGAATAAAGTTCCCGCATTTGTTTAAGTTTAATTTAAAAAAATTGAATATGAAAATAAGATAATATTAAATTACCATATATTAAATATTAATTTATTATAATGGTAGATATTTATCAGTCATGTAATTGTCAAACTTTATACAACTGAGAGATCCTAGAGGCCCTGATGAGCTGCTGCACATTTGCACGGGGATTTTATTTTATTTTATTATTATTACAAAGTTATTGCAGGTCATAAGAATTAAATAAAGTATTATTATTTAACATTGTTGATAGGTAAGAAGTGTTTTCAGTGTCTTAATTTGATAAGCAGGATTTAGTTTTCATAGGGTGTCAATTAAAAAAGTAGAGAAGTAGAGGTAGTTTTCATAGGGTGTCAATTTAATAAATAGGAGATCATTTTTGTTATATGTCAATAAAATCTTTACAGTATGTTAAATTATTGATACTTTATGAAAAATATCTAATGTCAATGAGATAATTTTTTCTACATGTCAATAATTTTTTTGCAGCCTGTAAAATTATGGACATCCTTCAAAACCTGCCTCCTATTCATCAATAATTTTAAGTGATAATAATTTGAAAGATTCGAAGTTTGGGAAGAGAGTTTGTGTCTTTTACTCTACTGAGATAGTAGAATCAGAAGAACATTTTATTTTTTATTGTCATGTCTACAAGGACATAAAAAAGGACCAAATATACTAATTTTCTGGTTGATACTGCTCGGCCCAGTTTATTTATTGAAGGGACAGTTGAAAAAGTGGAAAACTCATTATTACTTTAAACACAAAAAAAAGACACAAGGTTTGATTAGTGTGAGACTATAGAGACATTAAAATTTATTTTATTCTAATAATAATATTTATTAAACTATATTTCATAAAAACAATTCCCACATAACTCTTTCTTCGAAAGACAAGAGGCCTTATTTTCAAATAAAGCAGGCTGCCAGAATACCCACCAAACGTTTTTTAGCTTCCTTAAATTCAGTGTTAGTTAATATAAATTTAATACAAACAAAATAATAAAATATTTAATATATCACATTTTATAAAATATCAAAGACCTAATAGTAATATATATAAAATAATACAATATTAAAAAAATTAATTTAAATAAAATAAAATAAAATAACACAAAACCTAAAATTAAATAACACAGTATTAAAACTAATATTAATAAAATAATAAAAACTAAAATAACTATTATCTAATATTAATAAAATAACAAAACCTAAAATTAAATCTAATATTAATAAAATAAAAATTAAAAAAATAAATAAAATAAGCACTATGCATTTCAAGAGAAAAAAAAAAAAAAAACAAATCGTCTACCTGAGACACGCGAATGGCGGCGGCTGAGCTTGGACTAGCGGGTGAGCTTGGACGCGACCTGCGGCTGAGAGCTTGCGACCTGCGGCTGAGAGCTTGGACGTTGCAGAAAGTGAGCTTGGACGCGACCTGCAGATTCGCGGCTGAGAGCTTGGACGTTGCAGAAAGGGCGCCGTCGACCTTGAAACCCGAGCTTCTATTTGCAGAGGGCGCTTGATTTTCGACCTTTAAAACCTTCAAAACGAGTGTGGAATCGTCCCTGACTGCGTTCTTCAACAAGAAATTTCGTCAAAAATCAGAGCCGTGATATTTACAAGTCGGGCCTCCGTATTTATTAAAAATCCCATCAAAAACCCTAAAAAGAAAACGCTTTTTGAGATATTTTTTAATAAAACTTTAGCCAAACGAATTTTTACGAATTTAGACGAATTTTGACGAATTTTATTTTTTTTTCAGAAATTCGCCGAATTCCGAACTTCATGCCGAAAATTCGGCGAATTCTGTGACACAACCCACAAGGATGATGCCTTAGGATAGATGATGCAAAGTAATGATGTTTGGACATTAAGGATGATCAAATGGAGATTACGAATCTATCTAATAATTGATTTCAAGGGTGGTGGCGCATGTGACATGTACCAAACATTCATTTCTGCACACATCCAACTTAATTACATAATATGGTAGGGAGAGTTAACAGCTCCAATAACAAAGACATCGGCTATAGGAGTAGGATATGTGTTGGGTTCTAGGATGGATGTGAATCAATGTGGAAGTGGTAAGAGGCCTTGAGAGGAGGCTAAAGTAGAAGTAGAGGCACTTTTCAATGCAGGTAGGCTAGGAGCCAGTAAGGCAGTGGACCAATTTGTGGATTACATTTCAAATGAACTCTCCAATCCCAAACTTTGTATATGGATGTTGCGAATTTGGGATTTGGTGAAGGAAATCAATGGTGATGACAATTTAGCTACAAGAGATGCAATTTTGAAGATGATTGTTGACCTTGGACAGTTCATAGAGAGAATGAATGTGTTTGATGTCACTCAATTGCTCTCCTATGTGACCATGCTATCATTGGTGGCTGGCACTTACATCTTATATGAGGATTTTGAATAGCCTGGGGCCTAGGCAGACTTACATAAGAATTTCATTGTGGAGTATCTCCACATGGCCATGTGGAATCAGGGGAAGCTGCTCAAGTGTTTGGAGAAGATTGGTGCAGTCTTGCGTATCAAATTCCATGAAGCCAAGATGATGGAGATAAATTGCTGTGAAGGGGATGGTGGCATGATGAACCAAATGGTCCATATTAGTTTTTGTGGGTTGCATCAGTTTGGTAGCCCTTGGTTTATAAGTGTATATAGATAAATACAAGATCTATGGTAGGATGAGTATATTCTCTCTATTTTGATGTAATTATGATATTTTGATCATAAATATAGGCAGTCTTTTTGATTTGGCAGTATAATCTGTGTTTTTGGGATGGATTTGGTCAACTTTGTGTTACCAGAATTCAAGCTTTTAATGCTCTTTTTTTGTAGGTTCCAAACCTAGGTTATATAAGCCAAAAACAACAATTATATAATATATAAAATTAATTATTATATACTTAATAAATAAATAAAAATAATATTTAAAAAATGTCCAAACTCAAATAAAAATAAAATAAAACCCTAGCTAGACAAAAAAATCATGACAAAAAATAAGATCACCCATTAGACTATGCAAGGGTTGGTCATCTCCAAGGTCGCTAGGAGCACTAATAATCTCTTTGCAAAGAGCAGATTTTCCACAACCAAGCATTCCTGAAAGCATATAGCATAAGTTAAGAAAAGTGACCAACAAAAGTAACATCAAGTAGAAAGATCTATCCTCTCTGTGCCGAATGTTGTCATATAGTTTTAGCAAAAGTAGATCTGTCAAATGAAGTTCTGTAGGGACAGCAAAAATAAATAATTCAAAATTTCGTCAAATGTGAGTATAAAGCATGTCAAGTCCTACCATTTTTTTTTGGGTAGGTAAAAAAGCATGGAAAATCAGTCAAAACCTGGGCAATCTGCATGCCAGATGATGTAATTGCAATTAAATGGTTAAAAATGCTAAAAGCTCACTGTCAACTATTTAACAAAAATGCAAGTTTTTGAGGGGAAAAAACCACAACCAATAGCAATTATTTCTTCTATGCTTTGAACTATGTAGAGACAAAACAAACACATCATCAATCTACAGATTGCACATTGTAGATTTTATTGATATGAAGTAATGTCTTATGGTAGAAGAAGCTAATATTAGTTCAAAATGAAAGATCTGTGATTTATCCCTTTTTTATTTTAAATTTTCATTGTTTTTGAGGGAATTTCCATCCATATCCATTGGCAGCACCTGAGATGGTGTGTAATGGGATTTATCCTGGAAGTCCCAGGCTTGGGAGCTTTTGGGTGATGCTTTCTTGACTCCATGAACTAGGTAAATATGCAGATTATGAATGAGAATGTCTCTGAAAATTTCTCTGCCCTGGGTTCCATAGAGTTGCAGAGGTTCTTTTCATTGTTCCCTTGTTATCTAGCATATTCCAGGATCCATATAACCATGGTCTCATCTTTTGGATTCCTTGGGCAAAGAACTAGTCACTTCAAGCAATGAACCTTAGTATCTTATGTGGATATCTTCATAAAAACGGGTTTCTCAGTTACTGTCATGGACTAAGGGTAGGTAATTGGTATTTGGAAATTTCTGCCTGCATGAAATGCTGTCCTTTTTGTAAAAGACATGTCGGCCTTGTGGTAGTCTATGGAAATAAGTGTAGCAAGTCAATTTGAGTAGATACACATCTATCTTAATATAAGTTCATTTTTGTAATCAAAATTTTTACATTTCGATTTATATAACATGTTTTTTCACTTAATTCTTGTGAAAGGATTATCTTAAATGCCATCTTAAATAGTAAATAAATTGTACTTCACTTTTTCCTTTTTCTTAATATAGAAAAAGTAGAATTTATATTCTATTTATTCAAAGTAAATGCATAATTTAGCAGTGCTGTAGGTTGGTTGCCATAGATTGTTTCAATGCTCATCATTTTTGGATTGATGCCAAATAGAGATGGTTTGGCCAATCATAGCATGATTAATAACACAGAGGACATGTCCTCAAGAGTCAGAATTGTCAGGTCCTATGGCAGAAATAAGTTATAACAAAGCAGATCTTGTGGCTGCTGTTGTTTCAAGAATAAAAGGATTTTCTAGAGCAGGATAGTTTCAATATTTAAAACTTTTGAGCTGATTATATCTCTTAAATTCAGGTAGTGCAGTTTTGGGCATCAACTAAATTCAAATATTTTCATTGTTGTACTACTCTGTATCTTCACCGGAGCACAAGAAATCTCTTGAAAGCTACAGCGGAAAATAAGCTTTTTTCTCCAACAGTTCTACAAAAGAAAAATCTCTTGTTGTTTAAACAGTCTCTTTACTGCAATAAAGCTGGATACATGAAATATTGGAGGCAAAAAGATGCACTGTTCAAAGTTGCCTCCAAATATCTGGGACATCATGTCACTATAAGGAAAGCTTTTGTGGGGGAGGAGTTAAGGAAGATAAATACTATCGCTAATGCTTACAGAACATTGAGATGGAAACTGACGACTTCCTGCCCTGTGAACTCGAAATATCATTCTAGAGGATTGTATTACAGAAGCATTCAGAAGCTTGTTTTATGTCTGAATATAGCACACAACAAAGGTCAGGTATCTATCAACATTTCAAACTGTTTTTGTTGTCAAATGGTTTTCATTTGAAAGATTACACATATTGAACTTGTCTACATTCACACTGTCTTTGTCTAAAGAATTAACTTTGAAGCAGAAGAAAGACGTGTCATACAAAACACGTGCATGCAACTTTAAGCTGCCTCATCCTACTTCATTAAAGTAACTAGTCTAGAAATTTTGAAGATATATAATATTGTCTACACTCAAATCTGTAGGGGATATAAGTTCACATTTTTGGCATGTTTGCTTGATCTAGAGAACTCTTCTACATCAGAGAATTAGTTTTTCTGTGACATGAGTGTTCAGTACACAAGGAATATGCTGTTTCATATCAGCTAGGAAAGAAAATTAATGATTGAATATTGTTCCTGAACCTTAGTAGCATATTAAAACATGTATCGTTTTGCCTTCTATAACTTTATTGTCCTACAACTTTCTATGCAATTTTTTTTTCCATGGAAGTTAGCAATATTGTTAGAGTCAATCTCTAAACCATATTATAACAATTGCCTTTTTTTATTATTATAGATTAAGCAAAAGATTCTCTAGAGTATAGGCGGTAGAATGCAATGCAGGGCGGAGGTGGACAACAAGCTATTCAGCAGCCCGTTCATCAAGTTGGGTGAGGACAAAAGGAGAGTCTTCTTAGAGAAGACGTGAAAAGACTTAGCTCTTATGTACTCGAAGAGTTCAAAAGGATGAAAGTTAGTCTCCCCCTACATGAGCTAATGAAGATTTCAGAAGTAAGGGAGACCATTCTAGGAAGCTTGAACGAAGCTCCTATTGTGAGGAATACATCCCAAGAAGCAACCAGTGCACCAAGAAATCCTCCTATTGTCACACAGTCTCGTCCTGCACATAATACAAATGTGGTAGTAGATGTGCCCCAGATGCCTTATGACGCTTGGGAGGCTCCGCAACAACCTCCAAATTTTGTAGGTATGGTACAAGGTTCTTCAAACACTTATGAGAAGCCAACGACAGAGATTAAGGAGAGAGTTCAGCCTGATGTTCTCACAGAACAAAGGAAGAATCCAAAAGAGGTCGTTCGAGACAATCAATCTCAATTGAATAGTAAAGATGAAAAGAAGAGTGTTCCAACAGATGAAAGGAGAAAGCCAGTAGTATTTTATTAGGGAAAGGATGAGCCAGCCCCATTTCTTGTTTCAATTAGAATTTTTGGAAAGTTATTGCATAACTGTTTGATTGATTTCGGTGCATCAAGTAATGTCATGCCTTTGAAGGTATGTGAGGCGTTGGGTTTAATTCCGCTCTAGACCAACAAGAAGGTGACTCAGCTAGATAAGACTGAAGTTCCAGTTGTAGGAGAATTAAATAATATCCATATGCAGCTGGCAGTGGATCTTAGAATTCAGAGTCGCATTGACATATCAGTTGTGGATATACCTAATGGTTATGGCATGCTATTGAGCAAAGATTGGTCTAGAAAGCTAAATGGATACATCGCGACTGACTTCTCCCACATGTGGTTGCTTTGGAGAGGGGTTCCAAATCAGATAAAAAATGAAAGTACACCACGACTCAGATTAATGATCATAGAATGTGGTGAAAACAGTGATATTTTGTTTGTAGAAACTGATTTGGGTTCATATAAACCCGTTAAGCAAGAAGTCCTCATGTTGCAGAGCTCAAATGGAGAAAAGTTTTTAGAAGATATGCCTGCCTCCACCAAAGTATTGATTGAAAACGATTCAAGTAGGAATGAGAATGAAGGGATGTTCAGAGACTTTGTGTTAAAAGGTGTAAAGCAAGAGACAGAAAATGCCTCCATCGAAGACTTGTCGTTACCCAATTCATGTAGAATTCACGTGTGATGAGCCCTGCTGGCTCTCAACTCAAACCCCAGTATTTCTTTAGTCTTAAAGTGTTATTTTAGTTTTTTAAGAGAAAGTTTATAGACAGAAGAGAAGGGGCGCAGCATATAAAAGCTTATAAACTGAAATACAGAGCAATTTCCTACAGAATGGAAATGCAGAAGACATTATTTTATTGAAACAATGAGATCATAAATGATAAACATACCAGAATGTTTCCATTTTTTTTATTTAAAGCAGTAAGCTAGCTCGCCAGCCAAGAATGGTGAAAACTGGCATATAAGGTCGCCTGGCCTCCAGATTTGAGTTCTCCCTTTTAGAAACTGGATACAAGCACTTGAAAAGGGTACACGCCAATGATGGAAGACAAAAAGGAGCCAAAACAAAGGCGTTTCAGCTAGATACTTCACATGCCTCCCTAAATGGGCACATTTCCCAATGCAAATAGTACGGCCAAGGTAGAAAACCAATAGAACACTCTGAAAGTTGAAAACTGTAGAAGATGGCGTCCCTGGAGAAGAAACCCTCTTCCCTTATTGCAGACAAGTAAAAACTGAATGGTAAAACCTCTGATAGAATCAAGTAGAACCTCTGAATGAAGCTCTCAACTACACTGATTCGACTGATCTCTCACAATCTCAAAAGTGCTCAACATTGAAGAGGAATCGTTCTCCAATGGAAAATTTGTTCAAACCCTGATCACAGGAGAAGGCATAGGAAGAAACACAATGGCAAAGACGAAATATTCAATCATAGGGTTTCTCATTGCCAAAATTGCCTTATATAAAGAAGGAACGCATTTCCAAGAAGATACGCCACTTTGACATTTAAATCTTTTAAATTATAATTTAAGTCACTTCAATAGTTCCAACTTAAATACTTGGGCGCCCTTTATTAATTTAAGTGATTAAAATATTAAATCACTTTTAGAGAATATTTAAGTGATTTAAAAAGTATAAAGTCAATTTGACTTTATAATAAAATATTAAGTTAATTAATAACTTAAATCACTCAAATAGGCATAACTTCCACAAATCTTCATAGAATCCTGTGCCGTCAGAAGCTATCGACTCCTGAACTGCTAACGCCTGCTGTGAACCAACACTGGGCTCTGAAAACAAGAACGATCCAACTCTCTAGAAAGTACCACTGACCCTCTAATCAATCCAGCTAGCCCACAAGGGTCCAATAAAGGGCTAACACACTGTTCCCGAGAATTGACTAGAGCGGGGACATCACATCACGAGGCTTTCCATTCAGAAAGCACAAGTGCCATGAGCAAAATCTCTTTGGAGCAACAAGTCACTTTAGAGAAATAATGTGAAGAAGTCAATGAGGGAGAAAACCAGATTCAAAAAAGGTTGTCTCAGTTGATGTGCTTGGAGGTGAAAAGAGGCAAAGCTTTGGAAAGTTTGACAAAATGCCAAGGAGTGGTGAAAAGATGGTTTGATAAACAAGCTAGGGTCAAGTCTTTCCGAATTTCTGACTTGGTCTTATATTGGGACAAGGCCCACGAAAAGAAAGGAGATCACGACAAGTTCGACAAATTGTGGTTGGGCCCTTATCAAATTTCTGAAATCCTCGGGGATAATGCATTTAAGCTACGTACACTGACAGGAGAGGATATCTCGTTGCCAGTCAATGGGAAATTCCTCAAGCATTATTTTCAAGCTTAGGTTCCCTCGAGAACCTACTTTGTAATATAGCTAGATTAGGTTTTCTTTCTCGTTTTCTTTTTCTTGGTTTCGGTTTGTTCTGTTTTTGGTTTTGGTTTGTTACCCTTTGGGTTTTTGGTTTGGCGTTTTCTTCCCTTGAGTTGTCTGCTCAAGTGGTTTTGGTTTGGAATGGGCAAGGATTTTGGAGTTTCCCGTTGCGAAGGGGTTGATGATGGTTTTCTTTTCACAACTTGGTTTCTTTCCACTGGACTTTGTGCAAATTTCGAAAACCAGGGTTGTTTTCCTCTTGTCATCATCCAGTTTCAGAATAAGCTCGACTTGGGAGGTTAACCCGCTATTGTGTCCTAACACATAAGTCCAAAGATCCTAATGACCTACCCAGCAAGCATCTACTCTAACTCATTTGGGTTTCTTGGAAAAGGTTATGGCAAATGAAAATCTCACGTCTTGCTTCAGCGCCACTACAATTCTCAAACTCATTGAGGCTTCATTGCTTGCTAGCCAATTGTGGAATTGACGGAAAATCAATGTGAAAAGAACAAAAAATGTGCTAAAAAGAAATATCTGAAGAGAAAGAAAGAAAAATGAAATATCATATTTTGAATATTGGTTTTGGGAACACGCGAGTAACTCCACCGAGGCTATGGACGCCCGACTAGCAGTGGAGCAATTTTCGTGAGAATTGTAGCGACAACCTCGTCAGGGCTATGGATGCCTGACTAGTAGTGAGGCAATGTCCAGGATGCTTTTGAAGTTAAGATACTTATATAACTTGTTGTGGCCAATTCCGAAGGTCAAGATGGTTTAGAGATGGAATGAATATGCACACACTCAGAGGATCTTGGATGAAGGTGTTTCGATCCAATATCGGATTCCTCTCCCCTTTTGAGTAAGTATCCTTTCTGTATGATGGTTTGAGGGAGATTCACTAAGGTTCAATTCTTAAAGTGTTTTTCAACACTTTCCCATGGCGATGCCAGATGTTGTAACGAACACACTTGTACGATAAAATTAAAACTTTACAATTCATACATGAAAGTAAGAACAATACCATTTTGATTAAAAAAATTTCTTTTCAAAACATAAATAAGAAACATCTTTTGCATCTTTAAACTATTTCATTTCAAATGAAATTACAAAGCATGAAGAGAAACATACATACATAGCCCGTAGGCTTTTGACACCAATAGAAATAAGAAGGTCCAGGAATTCGTCCTGTCAAGCCTTGGATCATCCGTCGGGTGTTCGTGGAGGAGAAACATCACTCGAGCGTTTTTCCGCCAACCACGGACTTATAATGCGGTCCCCCGCACGATCATTTTGCAATGAACGGCCCTCCCTTCGAAGAAGAGATTGGTTGGGTAACCTCTAATGACTACCAACTGGACATAGTGCTGTGATTCTACAAAACTAGCTTTCGTGCTATCGGCAAATCACAAACTAGGTTGTATTTCGGAATCACGGTGAACTGACAGTGTAGTACAACAACTAAATGGTTCCTTACACTACTTTGGCCAAAGTGTTTACGTTCAACGAAGAACATAGGTCATATGTCACATTCACTAGCCAGGTTCAACTTGACTTAAGGCTATCTTAATTCTACGCGTAGGTTGGTCTATCGGGGTAGTCCGTACCCTAGACTTCCTACAACATCTTACTACTGGGAAGAAGAATCCATTTAACAAGATACTACAACTGACGCCCTAATTCAGGATATACACATCCTAGGGATACAATAACTTGACTAAGTTGTTTGTATTTAGTTGTAGAATATAACTTGCAATTATTCTCGACTCAATCCTAGTAACTATTATTCATACACAAGCATATGCTCATTATATAGAGCCATTTAAACACAATGCAGATTGCTTTCCATTAACTAATGTAAAACGTACACCAATGACAACAAAAGCCATGAAAAGACTACATTTTTGATAATGGTTAAGAAACTGTTATTCTTTTTAATTCAATCTTAAGTCTACCAGACAATCAAACTCTTTCCTTTCCAGCCATGACTATAATTCAGAGACCTAACAGATTACTCTGGAATATTAGCAAAATATGTAAAGTAAGAGTTTAGCATGCCTGATTTAGCTTTCCATAAGTTTGGAAGATAGCTCCTTCACTTGCCTTTACTCAGATCACTTTCAGCTTGATTCTTGAAACCAAATACTCAGCACAGTAAACGAGCAATTCCTGATTACTCCTCTCTTATTCAAAGATTACTTCAAACCAGTAATTTCAAACTTCTGCTCTCTTGTTCAGAGAATGCCTCACATTAACAAAATAACTTAACAATTTCTCTACTATGGCGAATTCACTCTTTAGCTTTAAAATGCTCAAGGAAAACTTGACTGTAAATTCGTGTGAGTAAGAATGCCAAACGCAGGTATAAATAGGTTTATTTTAAAACTGATTTCCACCTTCTATGGCGCCAGAACTGCCAGCAGGTTGAAGAATGTTTCAAACCAAAAACGTGTTTCAATATGGTGAGGGTTTCGACCTCCATGTTTGACAGCAAAGAAGCTTATTTCATTTCGAAATTGTTCAGACTGTTAAAAACGTGACAGCTCTCAATCTGACGCGTTTTTACAGTTAGGTTAATTGCCAAGTTTCCATTTCAGACTTTTTCCTTGCTCAAATGGCGTCCACATTTCCTTCTTTTTGCTAAGCATGAAATATCTCATCTATTTTCTGACGCCTGGCCCTAGTCGCGCGATTTCTCTGCGCGTTTTTTTATTTTCTTTAAATATTTTTGCGTTTTTCTTCTTCTTTATTTCGCTTTTGCAAAATTAATATTTAATAAAGTTTTCAAAGAAAATATGACGCATTTGTTCAAGCTCAAATTTTGAAGTTTAACCTTTCAACGAATTCATTTAAGAAATCCGCGATTTTAAAGAAATTCGCGATTTGAGAATTTCGCGATTTTTATGCTCTTCCCAGATTTGCATTCTTATTTTAATTTACCTTTCATTTGATTTTGTCAATTCTTTTATTTTAAATATATTTTATATATTCTATTAAAATACTTATATAATATAGTTTTTGTATAATTATTTAAATTATCAATTTAAATAATATTGTATACATTTTAAACTATATTATATTAATATTTTAATATAATATTAAATATATTGAAATACTTATCTTTTAACTAATACATATATATTCATTTACATTATACGTTAAACATGTAAATTTATATATATGTATTCGTATAATTTCAGAGGCAAGATATCGTTACTATATATAATTCATTTATCTCGTTAGCTGTGGGTATGTATACTTGTATATATATCTGTATATATACTACATGTATAAGTATCCATAAATACATTTATATCGACACATACGTATGGCATATCCATCTGCTTAATACGTTTGTATCGACATGAATGTACTTATGGGTACTTGTACATATCGTATTCGTATGTACAAATACACATATCCACCTCTAACCAGAACTTATCATTTATAAGGTTATACTGGCAAGCATCACTTGTTTACACATTCAGAAGAAGACACGACTCCTAATGATACTAGTCAAGCCTACGGATGACTTACCTTTAACCAGAACAATGACTTAGCTTACACAGTTCTAAGGTTTGTGTGTGTATGTCCAGTTGGTATCCATTACTGTTTACCCGACCAAGTTCTTCCCCGAGTGATATCTCTCCTCTGTCTCGAGGTACGAACCTGTTTCCTGCAAATCATGACATGGTAACGGAAGTCATTTGCTCAAGACCAAAGTAATATACATTAAGCATCGTAGAAAGTTAGAACAACATTATTTCATAACTCAATATGCTAATTTCATTCAAGATTTACATCAATAGAAGCATCAGATAAAGAGACAATCATTTAGGATACATCCAATTGATCACAAGAACAATTCAATTTCTTCAATAGAAAGATTCAACATTTACAATGTACATCCTATGAATAGTAGCTATACAATCGGGGTGTAACAGATGTTGTGACCTTTTCACACATCACCCCATTCAAAATGGGGATCCCCTAATTTTTTCTTCGTTCTCGTCTTTTGGCTTTGGCTTTTCCCGTTGTCTCTCTCTTTGTTTCGTCTATCTTTCCGGGGATGTGCCCCTCTTTGAACTTAAACTTGAGATTTTGGCTAAGTCTGAGAATTAGGGTTTTGGATCTTCCAGCCAGTTTGAAGTCAAATTGAGCAAGTGAATTGAAATCTAAGCATGGTGCTGCAGTCAGTAAGCTTCCAGCAGGTTCCCAGCAAAATTTCATTGAATTTTGACAACTTACTATTTTTAGTAAGTACCTAATTTGGGACGTTTTCTCAGCACTTTGAAAGTTCTATCCGTTACATTGCATCCGGGGCACGTCAAACTGTTTGTCTGCAAAATTTGAGCCAGATCCGACAACTTTCTATTTTTGGCAAGTATCACCTTCAAGAGTAGATTTTAGGGTTTACATGCGAAGTTTTTCAGTGCATGTTTGGAGAATATTTTCGGGTTTTCCGAGACCTACGCGGTGATATAACATGCAAGATGAGATGATAACTTTCAACAGTCTTCACTTCGCAGGTTATTTTTAGGGTTTGCATGTTGGAGTCTTCAACGCATGTCTGGATATTCTTTGTGGGTTTTTTGAAAGCTTCTCAGTGATGTAACATGCAAACCACGATCAGGACCTTTTTCAAGAGCTGTCTTCAGAGGCTATTTTAGGGTTTGCATGCAATACTTTTCAGTGCATGTCAGGTTATTCTTTATGGGTTTTTCAAGAGCTATGCAGCAAGGTGACATGCAAGCAGAGTTGGTCACTTTTTCAGGGACTTACTATTTTTAGCAGGTTCACTCCGACAGCTACCCAACACTTTAGTATCACGAACAGGGTGACACGCAATAGAAACGGGGTCAAACGGAGATTGTTTGAGTGACATGCAAGTCAGATTAGGGTTTCGAGCTTCGGGGCCTAAAATGAGGGGTCAAACGCTAGAATCTCTGAAAACTGATGTATCCTGTTGTGATCAGGATCTTTCAAGGAATCCATTGGTAAAATTTGAAGGCAATTCAAGCACTTAATATTTATAGTAAGTCACTTTTGAAACAAGCTATAAATAGCAAGTCAGCGCAAGACACCAGTGTGAACAGGCTAGTCAACCCATGAGGATCACGTCAGTCAGATTTCAAGTTAAACGGAGTTGTAGAAGTCTTGAAACCAAGCAGTTACTATAAATAGTAAATTACCTTCAGATATAGGCTATAAATAGCAGGTCAATACAAGATGGCAATGTGAACGGATCAACTAGATCATGAGGATCCTATGGTGCCAATTCCAAATCAATCCAAGCTTTAGAAGAGTAAAAACCAGAAACTTACTAAATATAGTAAACAAGGGCAAGCAAGCTAAAAAATGTTTAAGTCTGAGAAACTTCTTGCTCACCCCTTGAAATGAGCCCATGTAGATGACTGGCAGAAGAATGAAAAGTTGCTAAGTATGTGAAATTTCCTGCTCAGCCCCCTAAATGCACCCTCAACTTGATAAAGGTGATGAAAAGTTTTCAAGGCATGGTTAATTCTTGCTCCACACCTCAAATGCGCCCAAGGAGAGTAGTGGTGATTTAAAAATGGCTAAGGCAAGTTTAAATTCCTCCTTGACCCCTTGAATGCGCCCATGTTGGAGGTGGAGCTAAGACATGTTCTAGGCGTTGGAAATTCCTCCTTGGTATCTCAAATGTTGCCAACTTGCTAGACTATGGAGGATATTGAAAATTTTTCTTAGTGTTGAGTTCCTGCAGGAGCCCCTAGATGCGCCCTTGATGGAGAAAGTTTCTAAGTCATGAAGAATTCTTCCATGACCCCCCAAATGCGCCCATATTGGAAAGGTGCTTGAAGAAGTTATTAAGTGTTGCAAAATTCTTGTAGAGGGTTCCAAATGTGCCCAAGTTGGTTGGTAGCTAAAGAAAAAGAGTTGTTAAGTGTTAAAATTTCCTCCATGACCCTTGATATGCGCCCAAAGATGTTGAAGGTGGTGGCTCTTTAAAAAATGTTCCAAGTATTGTTAATTCCTCCTTGATACTCCAAATGCGCCCATATTCAAGATGACTCTAGGAAAGTTTCTAAGTATGTTGAAATTCCTCCACCACTAGCTAAATGCCCCCAAGTTGATGGGCTAGCATGGAAAAATTCAAAGTGCCAAAATAATTCCTCCTCTATACTTGAAATGCGCCCATCTTGGCCTAGAAAAGGACAAAACTTGTTAAGATTTCCTCCTCCCCAAGTGAAATGCGCCCAAAGTGGAGAGAGATGGTGGTGAGGAAAAATGGCTAAGGTGTTCAAAATTCCTTCACTACACCTCAAATGCGACCATGATTGGAGATGGATGAGAGAAAATTTATCTAAGGCAAAAAGAAATTCCTCCTAGACCTCTTATATGCGCCCATGCTCATAGTGATAATGAATTTTTTTTTTCTAAATGTTGAAATCTCTCCTCTCCTAGAGAAATACGCCTAACCTTGGGAGGGAATGATAAAGTTTACTAGGGCATGTACAAACTGGTAGAGGAGTCAAAATGCGCCAACTTCATGAAGTTGGATAAAATTGTCCAAGGCAAAGCAAGAGAAAAAATACGCCTAGAGAGGAAGAGTAAAGATGAACTTTGATGATGAAATATTTTTTAAGGTATAAATTGCAAAAATTAAATATACCCCTTCATAGTAATATACATGAATTTGGCATTTTTTGAGGGGAATTTTCTTCTGGGTATTGGATATCTTCGACAAGGAGATGATTTTAAAATTTTCCACACCTTGCCAAGGACTTTAAGATGGAAATTTCACTTGGACGCGTGGTTGATGAATTTTCTAGAGGAAATAAATTATTTCTAAGGCAGATGGGTTGGAAATTTGGCTAAGGCATGAAGAATTTGAAGATGAAGTTTGTTAGAGGAAAAGGATGAAGTAGATCACTCAGACCTTGGAGATCAAAACATGGATATTAGGTGAGTAAAGTGAATTTTTATTATAAGTGTTTTGATGCTCTTCTTTTTATCTGTTTTGCAGGATGAATGCCAGGACCAAAGTGGGAGGACTTGAAGTGATGGAGTGAATACTTCGGGACAATATTGCAACTGTAGGATGAAATAAAGTTACATGTTTCAAGCCTCTCCATGATGTCTCACTTGCGTCCAAACCATGAAGGGAGATGTTATCAGAAATGGCTAAGTGTTGGAATAACCTAATATGCACTCAATTCAGAGAGGTAGATGGCGAGGAAGAAATGATCGAGTCCACGACTGAAGAATCCTTCAGGATCAGGGATGGAAAAATAATGAAGGCTCAGGCGTTGAAGAGTTGAAGAGTGACAGCTAAGAAGAAGATCATCCTCAAGCATTGAAATGCCCTCAAGAATACGGAAGAAGTTGAAGCCAATTTGCAGTCAAAAAGAAGAACAAGAACAATGCGAACACATCTATGGACAAGAATCTTCTAAAAGGGTGGTGGACATTAATTGCTCATTTATTACCCCACTCCTCTTAGTGGCGGTTTTTAGGGTTAGGGTTTATGTGGCACAATCTGAGCCCTTCATTGTAATTGAATCTGAGCCGTCCATTGGACTTGGCTAGCTATAAAAGGGGCATCCCCCTCATTTGTACCTCATTAGAATAGCAAAGAAGGAATAGAGAGAGATTGATAGAATAGAAGGTAGCATAGTTTGATAGTTTAGCTTAGATTGAAAAGGAAGGAAAGTCTTCCATTTGAATACTTTGTAAGAAGTTGTTGTGAACACTCTCTCAATAAAAATATTTTTCATTGATGGTGATCTCTTGTTTTGTTGTGAGTAGCTAGCAAGGCTTCTTTGTCCTTCCAATTCACTTAGAATCTTGAAGTAGCTTAAAGTAAAGTAGATTTCGTTTCATGCAAGTAGTTAGTAATTATGGAATGTGGTGTTTAATTTGAGCAAGCTTCGCTTATCCATACCACTAGCGGGCTCACTGATGGTGGGTTTTCCTTGTGTGGTTGACTGAAACATCGTGGACCTAACTTCAATTTCGGTTTGAATGCTGGTACGCGTCGTTGTGATGGTATTTGCATGTTGAATCGTGATTTGAATATCTCTAGTTACTTCTCTGAAGATTGCACCAGTTTTGTGGAAGCTGTCCAAAGTGAGGCAAAGAAAAACCTGGTTGAAGTCTGCGAGAATTGATCGCCATCTCCCATGCCTTTGAGTAGATTATAGCATTTCTTATCCCTGCACCCATTTAAATTTAGTATATTTCTAGTTAGTATTAGAAAACTTGCACTTACTTGACAAATCATTCAAACCACGTGAAACCCTTTAATCCATTGTCTGTTGTTTGTTGCCGAACAATTGTGTAAGTCCCCTTGTGATACCAACAAATCACAACGAACCAACTGAGAATACTCCACTGCATAAAGGAACCTTGGAGTTGAACGCATGAAATTTCTTGCAATCTTAGCATGCAGAATACTTTGATCAAGAGAGGATAGAGTATCTATTGGAAACTTTATTCTTTGTTGGTGTGGTCACAAAAGACACATGAACAGAGAGTAGGAGGGGCACCAGGTTCTTCTTCTAGTGCCTATGCAAGAGAGGGTAGGGGGAAACAAAAATTGCAAAGTCAAACTCAAAGTAACCCCATTGCAGATTTGTTTAATGTGCAGCTCAATGATGAGATAGATGATGCCATTGGCAAGTTCTTTGCCAATGGCATTTTGTTTCATGTTGCCTGATCTCCTTATTATAAGGATATGATATCGATGGTGGCAAAGGGAGGACCATCATATGTGCCACCAGGTGAGACGAAATTGAGGACCATGATCTTGGATAAGAACTATTCCAAGATCAATTTGTTGATGGAGAAGATGAAGGAGTGTTGGGTTAAGACATGATGCAACATAGTCAAGGATGGGTGGACGGACATTAGCCATCGTGCACTCATTAACATCAGGGTTACATGTACTGAGGGCCTATATTTTCTTAAGGTAGTTGATTGTTCAAGGCATCACAAAGATGCTGATTTTCAGTTTGAGGTTCTCAGGAATGCTATTGAGGAGGTTGGGCCACAAAATGTGGTCCAAGTTGTGACAAATGCTGCAAATGTGAGCAAAGCTGCAGGGAGACTTGTTGAGGCTACTTATAGGCATATTTGGTGGACCCCATGTTGTGTGCATGCCATGAACAATGCACTCAAGTACATGGGAAAAATTGATTGGATTAGACCAGTGGTTAATGATGCGAGAGATGTGCAAATGTTTATCTGCAACCACCACACATCACATGCACTCTTCAGGACCTTCACTAAGAAGGAGTTCTTGAAACCTACTGATACGAGATATGCTTCCTATTTCATTCTCTTAGACAAAATGATTGAGTTGTAAGAAGCACTGCAACTCGTGGTCATGACAGTAGAGTGGAGTAGGTGGGCCGAGTCTAAGACAGAGCAAGGGAGGAGGGTGAAGGATACAGTGAAGAGCGATGTGTTCTGGGCTGATGCAAAATATATTGTTGCCATCATTAAACCAGTTTTCCAGGTTATCAGGTATGGGGATGTAGATGCACCTAACCTTGGAGAGGTGTATGAGTGCATCGATTCTTTGCTTGATCAGATGAGGGTTGTTGTGCGAGAGAGGGACCCCACATTAGCATTCTACCACGAGCACATTCAGCCAATCATTCACAGGAGATGGGAGAAGCTCAACACTCCCTTGCACATGGCAGCCTATGCACTTAATCCTAAGTGGTACTTGACGAGGCTTGGCAGAGTGACACCGATACAGGATGTAGAGGTGAAGGCAGGGTTCTTCAGGTGCATTGAGAGGATGTATGATGATGTAGATGCCAGTGTGATTCGCACTGAGTGGACCAAATTTGCCACACTCAGGGGTTATTCAGATGCAGCCAAGATGGATATGCGAACTATGGCATAGGAGGACCCAATTTTGTGGTGGACTTGCCATGGATTGGGATCTTTGACTACCACTCTAGCCATCCGATTGTGTAATGTCCCCTTCTCGAGCATGATCTTTCCAGTGACCGTTGGCCTATTATGGAGACCCGTAGGCTATTCAGAAGGTGAAATTAGGGTTTCATGTTTTGAAGGATGCTCTTGCTTGAGGTTGGTTGTTTCAATGGCGGATTCTTTCTGGGTTTTCAGAGAGTTTCGCAGTGATATGTTTCTCTTGGCATTCTGAGCATTTTTCAGGAATTTACTATTTTTAGTAAATTCTATTTTTGGCAGTGCACCTGTTGGTTTCGGCTCGGTGGGCTTTCCATTTCAGACTGATCAGTTGGCTTACTCATTTTTGGCTTTGGGGCATAATTGGAGAGATAAGTCGAATTATTTTAATTAAGTCATGTTTTAATGTTATATTTTAACATTGACCCCCTTGGCCTAGCAACTTCACTTTAAGTTGTTTTAAAAGATGTTCTTTATGGGTGGGCGCCTCATTGAAGGAATTAATTATATTTCTTATTAAAAGATCTAATCCAAGCATAAATGGACGCCAACTTCAAGGAAGAGAAAAAGTTTATAATTAAAAGTCAAGTATTGCTTGGGAAAGTGGGACGCCATCTATTGGAGAAATTAGGGTTTGACTCAAAAAAGAAGATTAGGGTTTCGGGAAGGTCAACTGGAAATTATAAAGGGAAGCCATTGGTTCTCATTTCAGCATCTTTTGTCTACAGGAATGTTATGCTGCCGGATTGGCTGTGGGATTGCTTCGAGGAATGTAAGCCTCCTAGCTTGGCATTGCTTCTCGCTTGAAAGATAGCGACTAGTGGTGAAATAGTGTAGTTGAGTGATTTAGTGTGAGATTTCTGCATTTTAGTCTTGTGTGGCTTTGTAATTCAGTTTAATGCATATTAGAGGGATTCTGGAATTGCATTTTCCTTACAGCAGATTGTAGTTTTCATTCATAAATCAAAAATATCAAAAAATATCATTCTGGGTATTGCATATTTCAGATTGTCTAGGAAGGGCGACCCTTTTTGCCAAGTTGTAGATTTTTTAAGAAAGAACCTGATTTTATATAGTGAAATCGCCCCTTTGCTGGGCTGTACCATCTGCATTATCTTGGAATTCGTGCCATTAATTAATATCTGTTTTTTGAGTCAGTTTCCTGCTGTTAACTTGGGCACCTTCATACTGGGGGCATTTTGCATCAGAGATCATGAAATTTGAGTGAGAGTTGAGTGAGTTTTGAGCTATTCATTGAATCTCTGTGTTGCTGGTTATAAATTTTAAAGTGCAGGTCTGTCATAACCAGATTTGAGAAATCTGCATTTTCCTTCTTGGATCGGAGTTAAGAAATCATTAAAGGCTTTGTAAAAGATTCCTTGTTGTTGCAGCAATTTGAAGAGCTCTAATACTTGATCTTGCAGGCATTTAAATATTCATTGTAAGTTGAACAGTAGTACTGTCAGCATTTCTTTCAGTCTTACTTTACATTTTGTAGACGCAATTGTATTTCTTTATATCTCCGTCATATGGTAGCTCCCATTCCGTATCGGGTTGGAAAGCACATTTTTGATGTCGAGTACTCCAACATTCTTGCTTATTTCCCTTAATTGCATTGTAATTCCTTTTTATCTCCGCCATATGGTCGCCTCATTTCCATACTGGATTGGGTAGCACATACTTGGTGTCGAGTTTGCTTTCAGCACTTGTAGTAGTAGAAGATCCTTTGACCATATGATCATCCTTCGCGGGCACATTATTGGTTAGAGTTTTTGTATAAGCATTTCAATTCAGATCCTTTGACCAATGCTCACACCTTGCCCACATCGGGATCTTGGTGTACATTCTTGTTAGAGTTGCTTCAACATCGTTTTGGTTTAGAGCTAACCTTAATGGGTGCGTTTTGTTTGTAACTTGCAATTGAAAAAACAAAAAATTTGGCTCGGAATATTTCAGATTGTTATCTCAGGTTTCTAGTTCTTTAGCTGATGAGAGGAACTAGTCTACATATAGCTTCATCCACTCTCTTAAGAGGAACAAACTCACCTTTAGGAGAGCAGAGAAGCTTGTGGCTGTACATAGTGCTTTGCGTCTCATTGACCACAAATCACTTTTGTACAAAGAGAGTCCAGCAGCATGGTGGGATGTAGAGCCAGAGGACCCAGAACAGATTGATGAGGATGCTCCAGTTTTGGCTTCAGATGTAGGGCTGGTTGGTGTTAGTTTGGCTGAGCTTGATCGTGAGGATTCCAGTAGTTCGAGTGATGAGTTTGGGGATGATTAGAGGCCTCCCTTCACTACATTTTTGCATTTTGACATTTTGTACTTATTTTGATTATGATATCAATATACTCATGCTACTTATTGTAATCATTTTTATCATTATGATATTATATTATGATGTGACATGTCATATTTTTGATATTCATATAATAGAAATCTCAAATTCGGCAATTTCATTTGTCAAATTTTAATATTTTAATTTTATAATTATTTGATTACTAATAGTATTCAAGTATTCAAAATGTTAGTATTTGCAATTTTACTAATTTTCCAAAGTTTAATTTGAAATGTTATTCTTAAACATTTTTTTATAACTAGTTATTCAAGTACCATATGTATATTAGCGCCGCCCCTTGCCGCCGTCCCCCTGCCATCCCCAAACTTAGACCCCTTGTCCCCCCGTCCCCTTCAGGAAACTCCGTGGAACACTGGTGGAACAACATGTTAACTCGGAAAGAAGCATCGAGTTAACCACTGTGTCTGATGTCTATCCTGAAAAGGTGGGACATCCATGATCTGGAGTTCACTGGCCGCGATCTCGGGCAAGTAACCCCTCCATGAGGTTGTTGACTGCATCACCATTTGGAGCACTGATACTCTGTTGTAGCACACTGTGTCTTCGCAGCATCTCCTTACCGCCTGTGATCTGGCTCTGAAGTTCTCCTCTACTCTTAACTACCTCATCAAATAATACTGCCATGATTGTAAGTTGATCTAACTTACAACCAATAGAATCCCCACTGAAATACCATGGATGAGCGCCTGCAACTCTAAATGAACATTAGTAAGCTCGACGTACTCATCACCCTCACACTGATATTGCAAGGAACTCGGGACATGAAAGTCCTCACGTATCGAAGTGCACTAGTCACGTGTTCTCTGCTCTTAGCAAACTCTGAAGCCATTGTATCCTATATTTTTGCCTTTAAGATCAACTATGTCCTCCAAGTAAAAATAGCTTCTTTATCTTCTTCGTCGATGAATGAATCATATGCCGTCCTCAGGTGAGAGATCATGATTTCATCTCTAGGTCTGTCAACTGCCAAGTCTCACTCCTCATCTTGGATCTGCAAACGGAGTTCATGCGCATTGTACCTCAACTGATACAACTTTGTGAGTACAAAGCAGCCCCTGGTGACAAAATCTTCTTCCCAATCTATCAAGCGCTTCCCGTATACAACCAGCTGATTAAGCTGATTCTGCTCTATTGGTGGCTCTAGCATCTATGGGAGTGAGGTGGTGACATTTTATGTTCTATGCATGAGGTTAGAGATATACTGACGAAGCTGTTGGATTTCAGCTTTGAGGGCTGCCTTATCTTCTCCGTCTTTTATCACCCTATCCTTTATGCTATCCGTTGCAACCTGAAGGAAATCAACCTCTGTTTGGCATGTACTTCTACCAAGGTTGACCTTTATCACATCGAAGTCTTCAACTTCTACCTCGTTCAAGCTGTTGTCCTCTAGAGGTGCAACGGTCTCTATTATGATCTCCTTGTCAGCGTTCCTCTTTACATGAACTTGCTTCTTTATTCTTTTATTTGGCGCATCTTGGTAGACATGATCAAAATCTGAGTGATCAAGTATGTAAGATGGATGCCTCCTCTTCCTTCCCAGCTGATTTTCAAGCCAAGATGAGTCTCAACTAATCTCATTGGAAGGGTCGGTGCTAGTCATAGGAAGTTCTGATGAGTGGGAACGTGTAGAGGTATCACTACGTGGTGGCGAGTCTAGGTCCAAATCAATGTGAATTGGAACTGGAGATTGCTGTGGTGTAGGTGATGGCATAGGAGGTTGAACCTCTGGCTCTAGTATGCTCCGAACTGTATTCGTGGCTGGCTCCACGTGAGTTTTTGTAACAAGTGCCTTCCCTTTTGAATTGTTAGGCGCTTTGTTTCTTTTAGGAGGATTTCTCCTTTTCTTTTGTTTTGGTTTTGACGAGGATGGTAGTAAAGATTCCACCGGTGGCGGCTCTGTTCTTGGCATGACTGCCCTTGTCTTCTTGCTATCTAGGTAGAGTATACTATTCTGAATGACTCTACTTGATCTCTCTTTGATAGATGAGTACTCCTTAGCAAACCAATCGACAATTGGAAGTGGTTGCGTATCAACCTATTCTTTGAAGAATTGAGAAGTACATCCCCATCATCATCTGACAATCCTCCCACATCCTCTGACAAAAGTCTGTGAGAGAGAGAACCTATTGTAACTGCGTTGGCGCACCTCGAAATCATCCTCGTAGTTGACCCAGTAATCCTCCATAGTAGGCTTGTGGTAAGGATGACTGCCAAGGCGTGCTGAATAACAACCCCAAGGGTCATATGTACGTGCATTAACAAGGTACTTGAGATTAAGCTTCTCTAACTCATTACCTGCAGCTTTGGCGTCAATTGCTGTCTTGCACCAGTAGATTCCCATTTGCAATGGAAAGTTGGCAGTTGGTTTACGCTTGGGCACAAACGTGAATGAACATCATACAATTGCCTCTGAAACTCCATGAAAACCATCCTATCCAAAGGATAGCGAGGTAACATAGCTGGATTTCTTGTATATCCATAGACGTAGATGTAGGTGTAGGTAGGGAAATGAATGAACCAGTTCGCCCATTTTACCATTGCTGCTCTGGCAACCACTGAGATACAAACATGCAATTCCCAGTCTAGGTTTCTGACTGTGTACATCAAGAATGCTTCTTGCACACGCTTGAAATGTCGCTCAACTTTGTGAACTCAAGCTGGTCATAATATTGATAAACTTCTGTACACTGAGAATTCCCACTGTGTTCAATCCTCTAAACTGACCCTGGTAGGCAATCAAGTATACGAGATATGAACACATATGAAATTGATGGGCAACTAGGAAACCGGTAATTTGCTTGTGGAGAACATCGCTGATTAGAGAAGCCCAGGATGTAGTACATCCAAGGCTGGAATTTATTAGCATCTGCATGACCGGAAACGTGATTAAGAAGAGTGATCAAAATCACATACTCATCTTTGAACTCTCTGCGACCCACATTGTGTGGCAATTTATTTTTCTTCTGTTTTAACCACCTTTCTACCATTTTTCTTTGACACATGTCCTTATCAGTATTGAATGCTCTTTCACATTGATCCATGGTAATGACCAAACTGTTCGGATGTTGAGGAATACCAAAATACCTCTCAATGTCCTGGGGTTTGAGATTGCAAATCACCCATCCATTTACTGACTGAATTTCTTGGGTAGTAGAAGTGTAATGCTTGACACAAGACATCACAAATTTTATGCAATGAACTGAAACAAGGAGTGAAGCCGCCTCTAGCAACCCTGATTCTTCGATGTTTCGAAGTATTGCATGATTTATCTTAATCGAATCCAAGATAGCCTTTGGAAGCACTTTATGCAAATCCGTGTCAACTGTTCCGATGAAGTCATGAACCAAGACTGACTTAGTCTTGAATTCGATCTGTGTGTACTGCATTATGAAAAACTTGCCTATTGACTGTAAACTCAACTATGTTTTGACAACTTTTTCCAGAAAGCTAAAATGTCTCTTGATGAGGCTAAAAATAACTTGCTGGAGGGCAATTTTCACCAAAAATTTTGAGATGTGGGTTTTGTGTAGAAAATGATTCTAAGACAACCCACAATGTCAAAATTGTGCAAAAACACCTTTTACCTTGACATGCAAGAGCTTTTCTGAGAAAAAAACAACTGGGGGTAGCAGGGGCTACAGAGGGCAATTTTTTTGAGAAAAATTGAAATATGGGTTTTGTTTAGAAGACAATTCTAAGACAACCCAGATCCTCCGTTTTGAAAAATATCAACTTTTACTCTACCATGCAAAGGAATTTCAGTTGAGAAAAGCAAAGCTTCGAGAATTGAAGCTTCGAGGAAATTTCTTCTAAAAAATTCTAGCACATGGGTTTTGTAGAGAAAGTTGTGCACAAGCAACCTAGATGATTAAAATTGTCAAAAGTTGTCGAATCTTGGACATGCGAAGAAAACCTAAGACGAGAATAGAAGAATTTAAGACAAAAGATAGAAGTTTTTATAATTTTCTTTTGCTAAAATTGCCATGCTTGTCTGAAGTTTGTTGATTATTCTGGACCTGTATCTACAAGGAAATCTGAAAAATAATAACTAGAGCGCCTTCAAATGTTGATTGTTGAAGAAATTTGCTTGCTCAATGAAGAAATTCGCTTGCTCTTCAACTTGTTGTGAGCAAAATGGATACCATCTTGCAATAAATAAAGAATTTTGAAGTTAATGGCGCCAACTGCAAGAAGAAACCTTGATTTCAAAAGAAATTATCTCATTGGACCCCACTTTGCTCAACAAAAACTGACTTGGAGTTTCAAAATATTAAAATATTTAGTCTCACTCAACATGCAAATTTGCAAATGAGTCTCAAAAAGGCGCCAATATTTCAATATTGAGAAAAATCACCCCATTAAATCTGACATGTTGAGACTAAAAATTTAATATTATTTTATTGAGTTAACTGAAATTTCTCCTTTTGGGTTGGCTTAGAATATTTTACTGATTCCGAAAAGTCCAAATTTGACTCTCCAGGTGTATCCCATCAAAAGTTGAGATTTTTAGCAACTTCCTATTTTGTAGCTTGTTGAAAACATCATAGTTGCCTCTGTTGAACGTTGATTTCCAGGTGCCCAGTTGATGCTGGAATTAAGCTGACACATCCACTGCGAAGCTAGAAATACTCTAATGAAATGTCTCTTGGGAGCTGCAAGTGTTAAAAACCACGTTTGGTGCCTCAAAATAAAAGTTGCCTTTTATTAAAATAATATATAGGCCACCAAACTTAGCCATTTCTCTGTTTTTCCATTTCATGCTCCAATCTGCCGCTGCCGGTGTTTGATGATTCCCGTCGACTGGATGCTGGATCCATCGCGTAGCTAGAAGAATTCCATAAACAATGAATGTATGTAAGGCATCTGAAAGTTGATTTAAGGCCCTCAAAAGCAAGGATGCCCCTGGCCTGCAATGGCGCAATTACCATTTTGAGAATGATTTTACAATTTGCAACTTTCAACTGAACGTTGTACTTCGACCCTTGACACCGGGAGCTGGATTGCTCCGATGTGCACGCTGTTGATCCCATCACGAAGCTGGAACAACTTGGAAGAGATGTTCTTGGAAGTGATGAAGCGAGAAAACTGCTTCTAAGACCTCTAGTAGAAGGGCACCTTTTCCAAGGGAGTATGTAAATTCCATACTTAGCCATTTTTCTGCTTGTTTTCATTTTTCAGTAATTTCCATTGATCCTTCACTCGAGGGCATTTAACAAATCCCAAGGGCTGACGGTTGGATTCCCTGAATAGCTAGGAGGATTCTACACAGTTCTCGTGAAGACGATGGCTGCTAAAAACCTCATCTAGCTGGCCAAAAGGCTAGGCGCCCCTGGCTTATAGAGGTACAGTTTGATATTTCTACTTTTATTTACCCTCTACTTTACGTGCTCGTTGGAACAACTGCCATGGTCACTTAGCACATCTGACGATCTCGAGAATAGATGCATTGCGGAGCTAGGCTGAATTAGAAGAGATTCCCTGGAAACAGAAATTGCAAATTCATTCATCTGACATGCCTAATTCAAGGGTGCCCCTGGGCTACAGGGGCGCAAAAACTGCAAATTTGACTGTCCCTATGATGTGTAAACTCTTCGTAACTTTTGCTTCCACCTTCGATTGCCGGAGTTCTGCAACTCAGATGAACATGCTTGATAGCTTGTTAGAAAGTTAATTGAAAACCGAAGAGAATGAATGTATCTGCAACCAGAAACAACTAAATGTGAGCCTCCAAATTGAAGGGCGCCCTTGAGCTACAGGGGCGCAGATTTGCTCTGGACTTGATATTTTCCTCCATTTTGCGCTCTGCGAACACCATTTTGGCTGTTGAGCTGACCACGTAGAAGCATTACTGCTACTGACACGTGTGTGAGATTGTATTCCACCACTTTCACATGTACAGACACTGTAAAGTTGATTTGCACGTTGATTGCGCAAGCGTCTCCCATGTTACAAAGTGAAATGTTTCTAGACTTAGAATATTTTTTGCACTTTTGGCCATTTGAAAATCCCCTCTGTTGTGAAGCATCTTTTTTAGCATCTTTCATCATAGAATCTTCTGCTTTGAGTTTCAGGCTTAGATTTTGACACCTGGTACTGGCCAACTACCATTGACGACCTTGGAGGTCCTAACTTTTCTCCTGAAAAAGTGAAAACTACCCACCAGGGTTAAATTGACTTTTAACTGAAACTGACTTCACCACTGTGATCGTGATGTGAAATAAGCCAATCAAAATTAATTTTAGCCAATTCTGACAAGTTTCAATTTTTAGGGTTTTGCGACCTAAAACAGGGGTGCTTGAAACCATAGTTTTCAATTTTTTCCAAATTTCACTAGTATCTTCCTGACACCAAACTGACTTAAAGTCCATACTTGATTTTCCCAAAAACTATGTTTTGACATCATTTTAACAAGGTTTAGACCATTTTAAGCAAAATGCCTTAATGGAGCAAAAAATTTGGTTTGGGTACAACAAGTATAAATGATACTAAGAATTACAACTTTGTTGTATAGCTACCAAATATGACAAGATTATGAAGTAAGCAACCCCCACATGAAACCCAACTTGAAAATAAGATATTCCCAGCGAAGTAATTATCAATTATACCTCACAATATGACCCCATAAGGACTGTATCAGGTCTGAAATGTTGCTGCAGTAGATCTGATGTGAAAAAGACAAGTCTGAAACACCCTAAATAGCAGGTGTACACACAACACGCCACTTAATCAGCACCTCCAAAGTAACAAAGATCACCCCTGAATTATTTGCAAGGGCCAAACAAGGGTTAGGCACCACCAAGGAGGCTCCACAATGCTGCAAACCCGGGGTGATTTCCCCTAGAGACCCTCACATCCCTTGTCTAGCATAGTGTGGCCTGCTAGGAGGGCGATCAACTGTTAAAATTCAAAAACTCCAGCAAACAACCTGCAAACTCCAGCACTTGGTCGCCCAATGCCAAGGAAATGAATAAGCCAATGCCCCAAAAAAGATCTCGAACACTCCAATCAGCATGAGCATAAAGGCAGTACGACCTAGGCTAGCAAATGGTACAACCAAACAAGCAAAATCAAGGAACACTCACTCCAAAAAGTCTGCAAATGTCTGGATAATCACACAAAAATTTAATGCAACTTGGAAAACATCAAAGCATATCATCATGAAAGCAAATTGAAAACTTCACCAAAAACTCCAACGGCGATTCCTGTAGTGAAGCCACACCAATGTCCAGCTAGGGAGTATTTCTCAACTCCGAAACTAAAGCAACCTTGAGGGTTTTAGTCCTCAAAGCCTTGAAGGATTCAATCCCCAATCCAACAACACTTGTTATCTCAAATCAACATGACCAAATGAGCTACCCATGGCCTCCTTATATAACTTTTTGGAGGGAGAGGTTACAAATTTGAAAAAAATAAAATAATCCTCCTTTCGAATTTTCTTTTATAAAATAATATTAACTGCTCATATGCCAATGTCCCCCTCCTCAAGTCTAGGCGTCCAACTAGGGGTGCTTTTTCACCTTTGCAAAACATTAAAATCACTTAAGTGAAAATAAATAATAATTAGACATTACACTTAAGTGAAATATTAAATTATTTTACCACTTTTGATGGAAAATCCTGAATCAAATCATAATCCAATTTTGACTGCACTGAAGGGATGTTGAGGCATTGGATGAAAGAATGAGGCCATAGTGGAGACTTTCTAAAAATAGACGTGCTCTCCAAAAGTTTGGAGAACACCTAGATCATCCGATAACACTACAGAGAGTGTTATTCAACTCAGGATGATTCATAGAGCTCAAAGCCAACATCAAAAACCAAGAACTGCTGCCACTGCATCCACCAAGGATCTTGGGGTCCCCTTAACTGTCATGTCCCCATCCTAGTCAGCTCAGCTGAAGACGAGGTTAGCCTATCATTTGATCCTCGTAGGCTGACAGGAGTGTTCAGAGGATCCTTTTTGGCAGTTGCTCAGTGTTGGTTAGCTCCAGAATTGCAGTGTGTCAGGTTGGGCCTTCGCAGAATCTTCCAGAGAGCTTTTTCAGAGAACTTTCTATTTTTAGAAAGTTAGGTCAGACGGAAGCTGCTATTTCGGGCAGGGCACCTGGTGCAGTTATTCAGCTCAGATTCGACCCAGTTCAGTAGTTGATTGATTTGACGGGGAAATAAGGAGTAATTACTGAGTTATTAAATATTTAATAATTTGACTTTATAATAAAGTCACTTTATTGAAATATTAAAATATTTAATTATTTGGCTAAGTTATAAAGTATTTAATTATACTTTATAATATATTATTAAAATGTGACTTAATGAGTATTTAATGCTCATTAAAAGTGGACGCCAATAATTAAGTCATTTCTCCTAAGTCCAAAAGTGAAAATCAAATCATTTATTTAAATGATTATTTTAATGGAGAATTAGGTCGAACTTTTCAAAGGGGAATATATTGTTCTTCCCAAGGCAAAATCGAACTATCCTGTTATTATTCAATTTTGTCCTTTTGGCATCTGAGCTTTGGAGTTTGCAAACCCTAGGGTTTCTGGCAGACGATCGTTTCTGGAGAACGTAACCTCTTCAGAGATCAGGCAGTCTGAGGCTGTGAAATACCAGCTGAAGTTTGCACTTGGTGATTTCATCCAGAAGTCACAGACTGAGCTTAACCAGTTCTTTATTCAGAGATTTACAGAGGAAACCATCAGAGGAACAGGGCGATTTCATTCATTACCATTCATCAGTGATTTGGCACGAATCCCAAGGAGGCCGTACTTTTCATTATTGCTGCAGCAGGCCGTACTATTGTACTTTTCAGGCCGTACTTATCAATCTTCTGAGGAGACGCTTTCATCATCTGTTATTTGGTGATTCCACATTGGGTGCTTGGTATACTGGAACATTTGCATTGAGATTCGAGCCGGAGATCTTAATTAATTTCTGGCCGTACCATTACCAGTTACAGCAGCCGCCATTAATAAAAATCAGGTTTTTCTTCAATAAGTTGATTGTATTTCATTATAGATCCATATTTGTTATTGTAATTGCTCTGAAAGATAATCTATAGAGGCGCCTATCATATTTGAGCAATGTCTGGGTAAAAAAATTGCATTATTGAATTTATTTAGATTTTATTTACAATTTCTAGCAAAATCGCAGCATTTATTGTTTTTGTCAAAAACCCTCAAAATACAAAAAAACGGAAAACTTGCAAAACAAAACAAAAATCCTTCAGAGTTTCAATTTGAGAACCACCAGGGTTCTGACATTAACCCATCCATTTAGCCTACGGGAGATCTGGAAATAGGCTAATGGCCATTGAAAAGCTTAAGATCGAGAAGGGTACATTACAACTTTTCATGTTTCTTTGACAATTCACTTCTTGGAATGATATGATGTTCTTTCGTTTTGTTATTTCTTGTGTCAATGCTAATATATTGGTCTCTGATTTAGCCAATAAATAGTGTCTATTGGTGTTAAGTAATTGAATCCTTGTTTGTAGTTTACCATTGGTCTTTGTTTTAAGTAGTAGGAATTTGCATTTGTTCATGCTTTAGTTGTTTCCATTGTAATATGAGAATCTCGCTGCAGTCTTAGTGATTGGTAGTTTAGTGTTGCATCTAGGAAAAAAACATAGTCAAATTAATATTTTTATTAAATGGCCATTGATGATTTGTACAGAGTATTGTAGATTCTGTTAGTTTAAGTTGAGTCTTAGGGGGATTCGCTTTCTAATTTGAAGAATGGTTTTACTGTATTCAATGTTTTGTTTTTTGTAGTCACAAAAGTGACAAATTAAAACACCAACACTAGTCTTTCAAGTAGCGGGTCTTGCAAGAATGCACAAATTTATAAAGTTGCAACAGACTGGAGAGAAATTCTACTCTTATATGATGACTATGACCATACTTATTCTATTATTATATTTATATTGAGTGGAAAATTGGATAATAGTAGCTTTTGCATTTTACCTACAGGAAATCCATTAATGGAATTATTTTCATTTGTTTTATTCATGTTCAAGATTGCTTTCGTCCCAATCTTAGGAAAAGCACAAAGATTTTTTTTAACTTATGTATGCTGCAATGTTTTATTCTTTGGGATTGTTTTCAGGTATTGATGAGTTTGCCATTTCTTTTTTGGGGCATGTTATTGGAAGATCAAGTGTATAGCATGCCAGGGTACCATATTGAGGATAACAACTCTACGCCGAGTTTTCGAAGTTTTATTGATGTGGTCAGTTGTAATATTTCACAATTGCTACTCTGTTCACTTTTGATATTTATACTAAACTTTTTGTATTGTAATGGTCATTTGTATTGTTGCAAGTTGCAACTATTTATGTGATAATATTCTCTTGCTATGAACGTTTGCAATGACTAAAACCATCCCTTATTCTTTGTCTCTAATGCAAAAGGCAGTTGAGTGTCTGCTAATGGTATTCAGGGCTCTCTGTTTGCTTCTGCTGTTTGCACCATCCATTGTTATTGCAATATTTGCAGATGAGTCAAATATTCAAATTCGCTCTTTTTGGCTGGGTATACTTTTGAAAACAATTGAAAATGCAGGTAAGCTATTTCTAACTTTGAACTGTTTCTGTCTTCTATGATCAAGCGATTTCTATTTATTGCTTGTTCCAATCTCAAGTTCCCTTTGGTGATGTTGCAGGTCCAGCCTTCATTAAATGGGGACAATGGGCTGCAACTCGCCCAGATATTTTTCCATCTGATGTCTGTAATGAACTTTCCAAGCTACATTTTGAGGTAGTTTGAAAATAAATATGGAATGACCCCTTATGTTGAATGCTTCAAGTACATTACTAAGGGAAATTATATAGATTATCTGCTCTAGTAAGTTGTTAAGGATGCTTCTGTATTTTTGTTATCTCATAGAAATGGAATATGTGTAAAGGTTATTATGCTAAGCCAAACTTGATCATAAGAAGTTTGTTTTCATGATAGTCATGCAGGTGTCTAGTTGTTATTACATTACCATGCCAATTGTTTACAGGCACCAGCACACAGTTTTGCAGAGACAAGAAAAATTGTGAATAAGGCATTTGGTTTACCAATTCAAGATATATTTGAGGAGTTTTCGGATAAGCCAGTTGCATCTGGTAGCATTGCACAGGTATTCCCTAGCTTCTTATATGAGGACCCAAGACCATTGAAGCTAATTCGCTGCAGATGTGTTCTTTAAAGCTTTTGTCAACACATGCTACTTTAAGGTTTTGGCATGTAAGTCTATCAAGAAACATTGTCTTCTTCCTTTAGGTTTATCGGGCAGTGTTAAAACAGGAAATGTCCCCAGAAGGAAAGGCTATCACTGTAGCTGTTAAGGTAGGAAATGCAGAGGGGGAAAGATTTGCAATATTTCTGTTCTGGGTTTAAGATATTTTGTACCTCTTATTTTTTCCATATACCTCTTATTTTTTCCATATATTTTCCATTTGTGAATATGTAATAATTTATAGTTTGTGTAAATATTTTTATTATAGGTACGCCATCCACATGTGCGCAAAACAGTTGCTAGGGATTTTGAAATAATGAAATTTCTGGCAAAGACTTCCATGATTATGCCGGGTTTGAAGCAATTGCAGCTTGACAAGACTGTGCATCACTTTGCAACATACATGACAAAGCAGGTACCTTTTGGTCAGGGACCATTTTAAAAAATACATTGAAATGCTTGGTCATCTTTTTTTTGTTTTTTAAAGGGATAAGTGCTTTTGACCTGGAGCTATGAATCAGTGAGGTCACAAATGAGGGACAACATCCCCAATTTAAACACTCAACAATAACACCCCAATGGGGTTTGAACCTTGACGACAAGAACAACACCACAACAACTTAACCAGCACACTATGCCACTATTGGCAATTGAAATATTCCGAGCCAAATTTTTTCGTTTTTCAATTAACAGATTACAACATTCAAGCAAGTGCACCCGTTAAGGTTAGATGGGTAAACCGAAACGTGCAAGAAAGTAAACTCAAGATACAGAAGGGAACTCAACGTCAAGTATGTGCTACCCAATCCAAGGCGGAGTGAGGGGCGACCATATGACGGAGTGATTACAGAAAACAAAGCTTGAAATGAAATGCTGAATAATGAAACTACTCAACACCCAGAATGTGCTTGCTGACCCAAGACGGGAGAGTAGCGACCATAGGGTGGAGATCTAACAATTACAACTTCAAATGAAATTGAGCAATACCAATTCAAAGCAACAAGCTGGAGAATGACTGCCAGTACTACTGGTCAGTTTACAATAAAATATCATATGCCTGTCAAGATGTTAGAACTGGATCTATTGATTCATACAATACAATAAAACCTCTTCTTGGCTGAGTTCAATAAGCCATAAGAAATCATTACAATTTTGACAATTAACAATCTGTTTTTCTGTTTTCTTCAAATCAGTAATTTCTGGTTAAGAACAGCAGCTTATAAATAGATCCAAATGCTCGTAACTCCCTCACAACTCACACAAATGGCCCAAACTAAGATGCATAAGACCAATATGATGTAGGCGCCCAATCTAGAACCTTATTCCCGACTCCAAATGCAACGAAACAGCAATGCACAAATCCCAAGAACTCTAAATGGTACGGCCTTAAGGAAAAAGGCGATTTTCTTTTTAAAAACAATGCAAGCTCTATAAAATCTGAAAACTTGAGAATATGATGGCTCTTGACAAACAAAAAGAATGAGATGATACCCAGAAAGACTATTTTTGTATTTTTCAATATATGAGTGAAACATGCAATCTGCTGTATATAAAAATGCAATAAGCTGAAACTCTAAAATGCCAATAACAGATTTTACAATGCAAAACTGAACACAAATGAAATAGCTAAGATGCACTCACAAATAGACTAATAATCATCACTAGTCGTTGTCTTCCAAACGAGAAGAGATGCCCAAACTAGGAGGTCTTCATCCCTCGAAGCAATCCAGAATCAATCCGGCAGCATAACGGTGTATTTTCCAAGATCACCAAAATGATGCACAAGACTCCTTTTTATAACCTTCGCTTGACTTCACGAAACCCTAGAATCTGATTTTAGGTCAAAATCCCCTCTCCTCAATGATGGGCGTACTTTTGTCTTCAAGCACTTGATTTAATATTTCATTTAAATATTCAACTTTGAAATATGCGCCTATCATAATCTTGCTTTGACTTAGGGAATATTAAAATATTCTTTTAATGAGGGCGCCACCCTCAATGACCCCCTTTTTAAAACAACATTAAGTCATTAAGTCTAAGCCAAGGGTCAACATTAAAATATAACATTTTAACGTGACTTTTTAATTTAAATGACTTAACTCATTTCTCTGAAAATGCCCTGAAGCCAATACTGATGAAGTCAACTGATCAATCTGAAACCGGAAGTCAACCAACCTGAGCTCATCTGGAAACTGCCAAAAATAGAATTTACTAAAAATAGTAAATTCCAAAAAGTACTCTGAATGCTGAGACGAGCATATCACTGCGAAGCCCTCTGAAAACCCAGAAGGAATCCGCCATTAAAACTATCATCTCCGAGCAATGACCTCCTCAAAATTAGGAAACCCTAATTTTAACTTCCGACTAGCCTCCGGGTTCCCAAGAAAAGGCTAACGGTCACTGAAAATGTCAGGCTTGAAAAGGGGACATTACAGTCCGCCCTCCCCAAGATTGCTTGTCCTCAAGCAATCGCAAACTAGGATGCTGCAATATTTCATCACTTTCCCAAGTTGCATCCTCCATAGGCAGATTCTTCCACTTTACCAAACATTCTCTGATAGTTCTATTCCTCAAGGAACGTTCTCTGACATCAAGTATCTCCTCGGGAACTAGAACCAAATGTCCTTCTTCATCCAACGGTGGCAACTGTGAAAAAGCAACTACATTGTGTCCAAGTGCCTTCTTGAGGCGAGACACGTGGAAGACGTTATGCACTCTGCTATCTGAAGGTAGCTCTAATTCATAAGCTACAGCCCCAACCTTTCTGATGACCCTAAATGGTCCATAGAAGCGAGGTTTGAGCTTCTCAGCTCCACTCTTCTTGAGAGTAGACTGTCTATAAGGTTGTAAACGGAGATAAACCATATCCCCAACCTCAAAAGAACGCTCTACCCGCCTCTGATCAGCATACAACTTCTGCTGATTCTGTGCAATCTGCAAATTATCCTTCAAGGATCTCATTATGTCTTGACTATGCTGCAACAAATCCTTGGCTAATGGTGCTTTGCTGTCACCAAACACCAAATCTGCAAAACTAGGTGCATCATACCCATATAGTGCCAAGAAAGGAGACATTTTGATTGACATATGGAAGGTAGAGTTGTAGCAGTACTCGCCTATATGCAGCCACTTAACCCAAGCTTTCTGTTGTTCGGACACATAATTTCTCAAGTAGCCTTCCAACCACTTGTTCACCACTTCTGTTTGCCCATCAGTTTGAGGGTGATAACTCGTGCTTGGAGTGAGCACAGTACCACTCATTCTGAAAACTTCCTGCCAAAAGGTACTTAGGAACTTGCTGTCCCTATCACTTACAATATTCTTTGGCAACCCATGCAGCCTAAACACTTCTCGAAAAAACAAATCTGCAACTTGGGCTGCAGAAAAAGTGCTGGTAATGGCAAAGAAATGAGCAAACTTGGTTAATCTGTCAACTACCACGTAAATGCAATCCTTCCCTTGAGCCTTGGGCAACCCAGTGATGAAATCCATTGAAATGCTTTCCCATTTTTGATTGGGAATTGGAAGTGGTTGCAGCAAACCGGCTGGCAATGTGTGCTCATTTTTATTTGCTTGACAAACAGGACATTCCTGAATGTAACGTTGAACCTCCCTCTTCAAACCTTTCCAAGAAAACCTTTCTCGGATCTGCCTATAGGTCTTGAAAAACCCTTGGTGACCAGCAACTGGAATGTCATGAAAATTCAAAAGAATCTTCTTCTTGAGCTTAGAATCAGCCACCAGAAAGATTCTTCCCTTATACTGAATCAAACCCTCAACCACCTGGTACTTTTCATCATGGAAAGTACCTTCCAGAATGCTGGTTGCAAACTGATTTTTTGCATAATCAGCAAGCAACATGTCTCTCCAATCTGCAGTAAGCTCACACAATGAGCTAAGATGAGGCCTTCTGGAGAGAGCATCGGCCACGACATTATTTTTTCCTTTGACATATTCAATGTCAAAGTCGTAAGCTTGAAGCTTACTTACCCATTTCTGTTGCCTCTCATTTAAATCCTTCTGGTGCATAAAATGCTTGAGGCTATTGTGGTCTGTTTTAACCACGAACTTATTCCCCACCAAGTACTGTCGGAACTTGGCTAATGCATGCATAATGGCAAGCATTTCTTTGTCATAAATTGAATATGACCTTTCCACACCCCTTAATTTTCGGCTTTCAAACACAATAGGGTGTTTGTCTTGCATCAGGACAGCACCAACTCCTTCACCCGATGCATCACACTGCAGCTCGAATGGCTTGGAGAAATCAGGGATAGCCAAAACTGGGCACGAGCTCATGATCTTCTTAAATTTGTCAAAAACAACTTGAGCCTTTTCTGACCAAACAAAGGCTCCCTTTTTGGTGAGATCAGTAAGGGGAGCCGCATTCTGAGAATACCCCTTAACAAACCTCCGATAGAAACCACAAAGGCCCAAAAAACCTTTCAACTGAGTCAAACTTTCAGGTGGTGGCCAATCAACCACTGCTTTGATCTTCTCCGGATCCACCTTTACTCCCTCAGCACTGATTATGTGGCCAAGGTACAGTAACTCCACCATTCCAAATTCACATTTGGAAGCTTTAGCAAACAAGCTCTCAGATTCCATGATACTAAGCACTTCCTCCAAGTGCTTGAGGTGATCCTCCCACGTCTTGCTGTAGATCAGAATGTCATCAAAAAATATCAGCACAAACCTTCGTAACTGATTCTGGAAGACACGGTTCATGCAAGACTGAAAGGTTGCCGGAGCGTTAGTCAACCCAAATGGCATGACTAAGAATTCAAAATGGCCATAGTGACATCTGAAAGCTGTTTTTTCCACATCTGACCCCCTCATTCGTATTTGATGGTAACCCGACCTCAGATCAATCTTCGAAAAGAACTTAGCCCCATGTAGCTCATCAATGAGCTCATCTATTCTGGGAATGGGGTATCTATTCTTGATGGTGCTTTGGTTCAAAGCACGATAGTCCACGCACATGCGCATGGTACCATCCTTCTTTTTCACAAGAACCACTGCAGATGCAAAGGGGCTCTTGCTTGGGCGTATGAAACCCATCTCCAAAAGTTCTCGGATATTCTTCTCGATCTCATCCTTTTGCCTCTTCGGATACCGATATGGAGTTGTGATCACCGGTTTAGCTCCTTCCTTGAGCTCTATGATGTGTTCTGAACCTCGATCAGGAGGAGGTCCAGGAGGTAAATCAGCAAACACTTTACTCTTTTTGGTGAGTAAAGACTGAATATCTGGAGGATGCTCTATTTTTGTTTCAGCTGGACTAGCTGGAAGAATCATGCACTCCGCAGCCCACTCCACTTGATCATGACGCATCAACTTCGCCATCCTCTTGAACGACACAATCCGAGGGCCACCATTTGACATTCCTCTCAACACCACCTTCTTTCCATCGGATTGAAACTTCAACTCCATAGTTTGCAGATTTAAAGAGATCTCTCCAAGAGATCGCAGCCATTGAATGCCAAGGACAGCATCCGTATCTCCAATATTGACCACATAGAAGTCATCCTTGACTTCGTAATTGCCCAATTGCATTGACATGTTCGGAATCCTCTTGGTGCATGAGATGTGAAACCCATCCGCAACCATAACTCTGAACCCTTCAAAGTCTTCTGTTTGCAATCCTTTCTTTGCCACCACAACTTCGTCTATGAAGTTATGTGTTGCACCAGTGTCAATTAAAGCAACAATACGTTGCCCTTTGATCATCCCACAAACTTTAAAGGACTCATTCTTTTGGAAGCTCGAAAGTTGAGCTAATGTACCACCACTTTCTTTTTCACCTTCAGACTCTTCTGGAGTATTTTCTTCATCGCTGTCCTCAAAATCAGCTTGCTGATCAGAAAAATCAGAATTGCTTTCATCAGCTGTATAGAACTCAATTTGATGAATTTTAGCACCCTTTGGGCACACATGATCTTGGGACCATTTTTCCCAACAACGGAAACATAACCCCTTCCTACGGAGTTCATTGATAGTCTCTGGATCCAATCTTGAGCCATGAGGTTTCTGTGGTTTAAACTCCTTATGGTGAGGCTTCTGATGAAACTTTTTCCCTCTATCCCCTTTGTGAAAAGCTGGTTTGGAATGGAACTTTGCTTTGGGAGCAGCCCACTCCATGTTTCTAGCTTTTTCATTGCTTCTTGTAGGGACGGTGGATCAAAAGCTTTGATCCAACCCTTGATTGGCTCCATCAATCCTTCAGTGAATAGGATTACTAATCTTCTCTCTGTGATTCCAGTGACCATAACTGAAAGTCTTTGGAACTCAGCTATGTAGGCATCCACAGTGCCATATTGTCTCAACTGTGCCAATTCCCTAAAGTGCACTTCTGGATCCTTCTTCTCGAACCTCTCAATGAGTCTATTGGTGAACTCATCGTAGCTAGTGATAGACCCATGACCTAAGGTGACTAGGCCATGGTACCACCATTCATGCGCCACCCCATCTAGGTGTAGCGTAGCGAATCTAATCGCTTCTTCTTCAGCCATTGGCCTAAGTGCCAAATAGTTGTCTAGTTTTTGTAACCAGGCTCGAGCAGAATTATTATCGCTTCCATCAAAATGGGCAAGCGTAACCTTGTTGAGAGCTTGATTCCAATCTCCTTGTGCTGGGGTTCTTCTTTGATCATAGTTTCTCCCTTGGCCTCTATCCTTCCTCCTATACTCCATGTAATCATTGAAGGACATGTCAAGTTTTACTTCATCAGGAAGGGTGTCATACTCTGTTCGGCCTATCCTCACCCTCTCCAAGGATGAAACATTTTCTTCAGGATCAGGCTGTGGGATTGCTGGTGTCAAAAACGTGGGTTTGAATGGTCTAGCAGAAATGTAAGTGTTGCTCACTGCAGGTTGGGCAACATGACCATTGTGCGGGTTGGAAGCACTGTGCTCCCCGGTATGCCCTGTGTTGTGTTGTGGAATATTGGGACCCAATCTCCCCAACAGGAGAGAAAACATATCCATCATGGCATCCATCTTCTTATCGAGTCCTTGACCCAAATTGGCTGAATTGTCTATACCCTTCCCACTGTCACCTCTGTTGCCAGAACTCCTTTCATTATCCCCCATTTTTGTTTCTTGTGAAGGCTCCCAATTAGCCCTCAAAACCTCGGAAGCTGTGTGACCTTCTGGGGCTTGATGCAACTGTGTCTGAACTGTACCTCTCTTGTATACTCTTGCCAAATACCTCTGTTCTCTGTCACTCATAGAAGGCTGATTTCACAGGATGGCAGGATACGTGGCTCTGATACCACTGAAATATTCCGAGCCAAATTTTTTCGTTTTTCAATTAACAGATTACAACATTCAAGCAAGTGCACCCGTTAAGGTTAGATGGGTAAACCGAAACGTGCAAGAAAGTAAACTCAAGATACAGAAGGGAACTCAACGTCAAGTATGTGCTACCCAATCCAAGGCGGAGTGAGGGGCGACCATATGACGGAGTGATTACAGAAAACAAAGCTTGAAATGAAATGCTGAATAATGAAACTACTCAACACCCAGAATGTGCTTGCTGACCCAAGACGGGAGAGTAGCGACCATAGGGTGGAGATCTAACAATTACAACTTCAAATGAAATTGAGCAATACCAATTCAAAGCAACAAGCTGGAGAATGACTGCCAGTACTACTGGGCAGTTTACAATATAATATCATATGCCTGTCAAGATGTTAGAACCGGATATATGATTCATGCAATACATTACAATCTCTTCTTGGCTGAGTTCAATAAGCCATAAGAATCATTACAACTATTACAATTAACAATCTGTTTTTTTCTGTTTCCACAAATCAGTAATTGCTGGTTAAAAACAGCAGCCTGTGAATAGATACAAATACTTGTAGCTCCCTCACAACTCACACAAATGGCCCAAACCAAGATGCAATAGACCAATATGATGTAGGCGCCCAATCTAAAACCTTAACCCCGACTCCAAATGCAATGTAATAGCAATGCACAAATCCCAATAACTCTAAATGGTACGGCCTTAAGGAAAAAGGCGATTTTCTTTTTAAAAATGATGCAAGCTCTATAAAATATGAAAACTGGAGAATATGATGGCTTCCGACAAACAAAAAGAATGAGATAATACCCAGAAAGACTATTTTTGTATTTTCCAAGATATGAGTGAAACATGCAATCTGCTGTATAAAAATGCAATAAGCTGAAACACTAAAATACTCAAAACAGATTTTCCAATGCAAAACTGAACACAAATGAAATAGCTAAGATGCACTCACAAGTAAACTAATAATCATCACTAGTCGTTGTCTTTCAAACGAGAAGAGATGCCCAAACTAGGAGGTCTTCATCCCTCGAAGCAATCCAGAATCAATCCGGCAGCATAACGGTGTATTTTCCAAGATAACCAAAATGATGCACAAGACTCCTTTTTATAATCTTCGCTTGACTTCACGAAACCCTAGAATCTGATTTTAGGTCAAAATCCCCTCTCCTCAATGATGGGCGTACTTTTGCCTTCAAGCTCTTGATTTGATATTTCATTTAAATATTCAACTTTGAAATATGCGCCTATCATAATCTTGCTTTGACTTAGTGAATATTAAAATATTCTTTTAATGAGGGCGCCACCCTCAATGACCACCTTTTTAAAACAACATTAAGTCGTTAAGTCTAAGCCAAGGGTCAACATTAAAATATAACATTTTAACGCGGACTTTTAATTTAAATGACTTAACTATTTTCAAAATGCCCTCAAGCCAATAATCGGCGAAGTCAATCATCAACTAAACCGGAAGTCAACCAACCGAAATTATCCGAAATCAAGCAAAAATAGAATTTACTAAAATAGTAAATTCCAAAAGTAATACTCAATGCCGGTATCTAGCATATCATCATGGGCTTCCCTCTCAAAACCCGTATGAACTGCCATTAAAACTATCATCTCCGGCAATGACCTCCTCACCATTAGGAAACCCTAATTTTAACTTCCGACTAAATTGCTCCCAAGAAAAAAGGCTAACGGTCACTGAAAATGTCAGGCTTGAAAAGGGGACATTACAGTCCGCCCTCCCCAAGATTGCTTGTCCTCAAGCAATTGCAAACTAGGATGCTGCAATATTTCATCACTTTCCCAAGTTGCATCCTCCATAGGCAGATTCTTCCACTTTACCAAACATTCTCTGATAGTTCTATTCCTCACGGAACGTTCTCTGACATCAAGTATCTCCTCGGGAACTAGAACCAAATGTCCTTCTTCATCCAACGGTGGCAACTGTGAAGAAGCAACTACATTGTGTCCAAGTGCCTTCTTGAGGCGAGACACGTGGAAGACGTTATGCACTCTGCTATCTGAAGGTAGCTCTAATTCATAAGCTACAACCCCAACCTTTCTGATGACCCTAAATGGTCCATAGAAGCGAGGTTTGAGCTTCTCAGCTCCACTCTTCTTGAGAGTAGACTGTCTATAAGGTTGTAAACGGAGATAGACCATATCCCCAACCTCAAAAGAACGCTCTACCCGCCTCTGATCAGCATACAACTTCTGCTGATTTTGTGCAATCTGCATATTATCCTTCAAGGATCTCATTATGTCTTGACTATGCCGCGAACAAACTTCATTAATGGTGCTTTGCTGCCACCAAACACCAAATCTGCAAAACTAGGTGCATCATACCCATATAGTGCCAAGAAAGGAGACATTTTGATTGACATATGGAAGGTAGAGTTGTAGCAGTACTCGCCTATATGCAGCCACTTAACCCAAGCTTTCTGCTGGTCGGACACATAATTTCTCAAGTAGCCTTCCAACCACTTGTTCACCACTTCTGTTTGCCCATCAGTTTGAGGGTGATAACTTGTGCTTGGAGTGAGCACAGTACCACTCATTCTGAAAACTTCCTGCCAGAAGGTACTTAGGAACTTGCTGTCCCTATCACTTACAATATTCTTTGGCAACCCATGGAGCCTAAACACTTCTCGAAAAAACAAATCTGCAACTTGGGCTGCAGAAAAAGTGCTGGTAATGGCAAAGAAATGAGCAAACTTGGTTAATCTGTCAACTACCACGTAAATGCAATCCTTCCCTTGAGCCTTGGGCAACCCAGTGATGAAATCCATTGAAATGCTTTCCCATTTTTGATTGGGAATTGGAAGTGGTTGCAGCAGACCGGCTGGCAATGTGTGCTCATTTTTATTTGCTTGACAAACAGGACATTCCTGAATGTAACGTTGAACCTCCCTCTTCAAACCTTTCCAAGAAAACCTCTCTCGGATCTGCCTATAGGTCTTGAAAAACCCTTGGTGACCAGCAACTGGAATGTCATGAAAATTCAAAAGAATCTTCTTCTTGAGCTTAGAATCAGCCACCAGAAAGATTCTTCCCTTATACTGAATCAAACCCTCAACCACCTGGTACTTTTCATCATGGTAAGTACCTTCCAGAATGCTGGTTGCAAACTGATTTTTTGCATAATCAGCAAGCAAAATGTCTCTCCAATCTGCAGTAAGCTCACACAATGAGCTAAGATGAGGCCTTCTGGAGAGAGCATCGGCCACGACATTATTTTTTCCTTTGACATATTCAATGTCAAAGTCGTAAGCTTGAAGCTTACTCACCCATTTTTGTTGCCTCTCATTTAAATCCTTCTGGTGCATAAAATGCTTGAGGCTATTGTGGTCTGTTTTAACCACGAACTTATTCCCCTCCAAGTACTGTCGGAACTTGGCTAATGCATGCATAATGGCAAGCATTTCTTTGTCATAAATTGAATATGACCTTTCCACACCCCTTAATTTTCGGCTTTCAAACACAATAGGGTGTTTGTCTTGCATCAGGACAGCACCAACTCCTTCACCCGATGCATCACACTGCAGCTCGAATGGCTTGGAGAAATCAGGGATAGCCAAAACTGGGCACGAGCTCATGATCTTCTTAAATTTGTCAAAAACAACTTGAGCCTTTTCTGACCAAACAAAGGCTCCCTTTTTGGTGAGATCAGTAAGGGGAGCCGCATTCTGAGAATACCCCTTTACGAACCTCCGATAAAAACCACACAGACCCAGAAAACCCTTCAACTGAGTCAAGCTCTCAGGAGGTGGCCAATCAACTACTGCTTTGATTTTTTCCGGATCCACCTTTACTCCCTCGGCACTGATTATGTGGCCAAGGTACAGTAACTCCACCATTCCAAATTCACATTTGGAAGCTTTAGCAAACAAGCTCTCCGATTCCATGATACTGAGCACTTCCTCCAAGTGCTTGAGGTGATCCTCCCACGTCTTGCTGTAGATCAGAATGTCATCAAAAAATATCAGCACAAACCTTCGTAACTAATCCTGGAAGACACGGTTCATGCAAGACTGAAAGGTTGCCGGAGCGTTAGTCAACCCAAATGACATGACTAAGAATTCAAAATGGCCATAGTGACATCTGAAAGCTATTTTTTCCACATCTGACCCCCTCATTCGTATCTGATGGTAACCCGACCTCAGATCAATCTTCGAAAAGAACTTAGCCCCATGTAGCTCATCAATGAGCTCATCTATTCTGGGAATGGGGTATCTATTCTTGATGGTGCTTTTGTTCAAAGCACGATAGTCCACGCACATGCGCATGGTACCATCCTTCTTTTTCACAAGAACCACTGCAGATGCAAAGGGGCTCTTGCTTGGGCGTATGAAACCCATCTCCAAAAGTTCTCGGATATTCTTCTCGATCTCATCCTTTTGCCTCTTCGGATACCGATATGGAGTTGTGATCACCGGTTTAGCTCCTTCTTTGAGCTCTATGATGTGTTCTGAACCTCGATCAGGAGGAGGTCCAGGAGGTAAATCAGCAAACACTTTACTCTTTTTGGTGAGTAAAGATTTGATATCAGGAGGATGCTCTACTTTAGATTCAGCTGGACTCGCTGGAAGAATCATGCACTCAGCAGCCCACTCCACTTGATCATGACGTATCAACTTCGCCATCCTCTTGAATGATACAATTCGAGGGCCACCATTTGTCATTCCTCTCAACACCACCTTCTTCCCATCGGATTGAAACTTCAACTCCATTTTTTGCAGATTTAGCGAGATCTCTCCGAGAGATCGCAGCCATTGAATGCCAAGGACAGCATCCGTATCTCCAATATTGACCACATAGAAGTCATCTTTGACTTCGTAATTGCCCAATTGCATTGACATGTTCGGAATCCTCTTGGTGCATAAGATGTGAAACCCATCCGCAACCATAACTCTGAACCCTTCAAAGTCTTCTGTTTGCAATCCCTTCTTTGCCACCACAACTTCGTCTATGAAGTTATGTGTTGCACCAGTGTCAATTAAAGCAACAATACGTTGCCCTTTGATCGTCCCACGAACTTTAAAGGACTCATTCTTTTGGAAGCTCGAAAGTTGAGCTAATGTACCACCACTTTTCTTTTTCACCTTCAGACTCTTCTGGAGTATTTTCTTCATCGCTGTCCTCAAAATCAGCTTGCTGATCAGAAAAATCAGAATTGCTTTCATCAGCTGTATAGAACTCAATTTGATGAATTTTAGCACCCTTTGGGCACACATGATTTTGGGACCATTTTTCCCAACAACGGAAACATAACCCTTTCCTACGGAGTTCATTGATAGTCTCTGGATCCAATCTTGAGCCAGGGGGTTTCTGTGGTTTAAACTCCTTATGGTGAGGCTTCTGATGAAACTTTTTACCTCTATCTCCTTTGTGAAAAGCTGGTTTGGAATGGAACTTTGCTTTGGGAGCAGCCCACTTTGACTGCAGACTGATTTATATCTTGGAACTCGCCTATGTAGGTATCCACAAGTACATATTGTCCTTCAACTGTACAATTCTCTAAAGTGCACTTCGATCCTTCTTCTCAACCTCTCAATGAGTCTATTGGTGAACTCATCGTAGATAGTGATAGACCCATGACCTAAGGTGACTAGGCCATGGTACCACCATTCATGCGCCACCCCATCTAGGTGTAGCGTAGCGAATCTAATCGCTTCTTCTTCAGCCATTGGCCTAAGTGCCAAATAGTTGTCTAGTTTTTGTAACCAGGCTCGCGCAGAATTATTATCGCTTCCATCAAAATGGGCAAGCGTAACCTTGTTGAGAGCTTGATTCCAATCTCCATGTGCTGGGGTTCTTCTTTGATCATAGTTTCTCCCTTGGCCTCTATCCTTCCTTCTATACTCCATGTAATCATTGAAGGACATGTCAAGTTTTACTTCATCAGGAAGGGTGTCATACTCTGTTCTGCCTATCCTCACCCTCTCCAAGGATGAAACATTTTCTTCAGGATCAGGCTGTGGGATTGCTGGTGTCAAAAACGTGGGTTTGAATGGTCTAGCAGAAATGTAAGTGTTGCTCACTGCAGGTTGGGCAACATGACCATTCTGCGGGTTGGAAGCACTGTGCTCCCCGGTATGCCCTGTGTTGTGTTGTGGAATATTGGGACCCAATCTCCCCAACAGGAGAGAAAACATATCCATCATGGCATCCATCTTCTTATCCAGTCCTTGACCCAAATTGGCTGAATTGTCTATAATTCTTCCCATCGCCAACAATTGCCGTAACTTTTCATTATCCCCCATTGCTTCTTTGTGAAGGTTCTACCAGCCTCAAAACTCCTCGGAAGCCGTGGTGGACCTTCGGGGCTGATGCAACCGTGTCCGAATCAGACCTCTTGCATAATACTCTTGCCAAATACCTCGTCATTACTCATAGAAGGTTGATTTCACAGATGGCGTGATACGCGGGCTCGATACCAATCGAAATATATCGAGCCAAATTTTTTCCTTTTTTTTCTTTCAAATAACAGATTACAACATTCAAGCAAGTACACCCGTTAAGGTTAGATGGATAAACCGAAACGTGCAAGGAAGTAAACTCAAGATACAGAAGGGAACTCAACGTCAAGTATGTGCTTCCCAATCCAAGGTGGAGTGAGGGGCGACCATATGATCTGAAAGTGATTACGTAAAAACAAAGCTTGAAAATGAAATGCTGAATAATGAAACTACTCAACACCCGTAATGTGCTTTAAGCGACCCAAGACTGAGAGTAGAAGCCACCATAGGTGGAGATCTAACACTACAACTTCAAATGAAATTGAGCAATACCACCAAAGCAACAAGCTGAGAATGACTCCAAGCATTCACTGGTCATTTACAATAAAAATATCATATGCCTCAATAAGATGTTAGAACTGATCTATTGATTCATACAATACAATAAAACCTCTTCTTTACCGAGTTCAATAAGCCATAAGAAATCATTACAATTTTGACAATTAACAATCTGTTTTTCTGTTTTCTTCAAATCAGTAATTTCTGGTTAGAACAGCAGCTTATAAATAGATCCAAATGCTCGTGAATCTCACACAACTCTCACACAAATGGCCCAAACTAAGATGCATAAGAGACCACAAGGATGGTAATTTCAATCTAGAACCTTATTCCCTAATCTAAATGCAACGTAAACAGCAATGCACAAATCCTAAGAACTCTAAATGGTAATGGCCTTTAAGGAAAAAAGGCGATTTTCTTTTAAAACAATGCAGCTCTATAAAATCTGAAACTTGAGAATATGATGGCTCTGACAAACAAAAGAATGAGATGATACCCGTAGTTGACTATTTTGTATTTTCCAATATATGAGTGAAACATGCAATCTGCTGTATATAAAAATGCAATAAGCTGAAGCTCTAAAATGCCAATAACAGATTTTACAATGCAAAACTGAACACAAATGAAATAGCTAAGATGCACTCACAAATAGACTAATAATCATCACTAGTCGTTGTCTTCCAAACGAGAAGAGATGCCCAAACTAGGAGGTCTTCATCCCTCGAAGCAATCCAGAATCAATCCGGCAGCATAACGGTGTATTTTCCAAGATGACCAAAATGATGCACAAGACTCCTTTTTATAATCTTCGCTTGACTTCACGAAACCCTAGAATCTGATTTTAGGTCAAAATCCCCTCTCCTCAATGATGGGCGTACTTTTGCCTTCAAGCTCTTGATTTAATATTTCATTTAAATATTCAACTTTGAAATATGCGCCTATCATAATCTTGCTTTGACTTAGGGAATATTAAAATATTCTTTTAATGAGGGCGCCACCCTCAATGACCACCTTTTTAAAACAACATTAAGTCATTAAGTCTAAGCCAAGGGTCAACATTAAAATATAACATTTTAACGTGACTTTTTAATTTAAATGACTTAACTCATTTCTCTGAAAATACCCTGAAGCCAATACTGATGAAGTCAACTGATCAATCTGAAACCGGAAGTCAACCAACCTGAGCTCATCTGGAAACTGCCAAAAATAGAATTTACTAAAAATAGTAAATTCCAAAAAGTACTCTGAATGTTGAGACGAGCATATCACTGCGAAGCCCTCTGAAAACCCAGAAGGAATCCGCCATTAAAACTATCATCTCCGAGCAATGACCTCCTCAAAATTAGGAAACCCTAATTTTAACTTCCGACTAGCCTCCGGGTTCCCAAGAAAAGGCTAACGGTCACTGAAAATGTCAGGCTTGAAAAGGGGACATTACAGCAATGCTTGGTCATCTTTTACAATCTCTATGCCAGTGCTTTAATTATCCTTTTCAAGATGACAGAAAACAGACCCTGAGATCTAAGCTAACCTAAACCTAATATAAAGTAACCCTAGATAAAAACTATATATATATTTATTCAAACCATAGTTACAAGACTCGGACTCGGCTCGGACTCGGCTAGGGTGACTCGACTCGGCGACTCGGCGACTCGGACTCGGACTCGGCGCAGACTCGGCAAAATGAAAAAAGTTGAAAAAACCTTAGAAAATTAGAGATTTTTAAAGATTTAAAACTTGTTTCAAGCACCCTTTATTGAATACAACACAAATAAAAGCAAATTTGATCACATACACAAATATACAATGATCACATAAGTATAAAGTACACAAATTGTAGTTGCGCTGCTGAAGGAAATAACATACTTTGATATATAAAATTAGTCAAATGTATACAAAACTCATGGAAAATGAAATCCATGACATCAAATGTTCCATACAAATATGAAATATCAAAAGATTCAAAACAATAGCTATAAGTCTATCACTCTATGCCTATGGCACAGTGGAGCCAGCATCCTTCCTACGAAGGCGTCTAAAGGTCCTGGATGATGTTGCAGTTGCAGCCATAGTCTCTGCCTGTGTCTGAGTCCCCATACCACTCTCACCACCAGTAGCTATGTCTCCTCGTGCTCTAGCCTCCTCCTCAGCCATGGCTACAACCTCTCTCTCTCTCTGCCTGGTCCACCCAATCAAATCCTCGGCACTAAAGACTGCGTCAGAGCCTCGTGATCCACTAGACTGTGGATCAACCCTCCTCTAAAAGATCGGGGTGTTGTCGTGCTCGTGACCGAGCCGAAGGTTGTAATTTATATACCAGGTCATTCATCCTCTCCACTGTCAATCTATTGCGCTCTTCTTGGAGTGTATGTGCTCAAACATACTCCAATTGGCGCTCACAACCGGATGAACTGCATGGCTGGCTCAATATTCGTATGGCAACATTTTGCAGGTTCGGTGTATCAGAACCAAACATCTCCCACCATCCATCTGAGATGAGAAAAAGAAACAAAATCAATCTCATTTCAAGTTTCAAGTTCAAGTTCAACATTTAATAATAAATTATAATATAAAAAGATGAAAATTATTGCCTTAAATATATTTTTACCTGGCATTAATTTTGTCCTACTATCTTTGCACATTTGACGTGCAAAGAAGTCTCCTCGTGCCTTAGTGAAGGCATCTATCTCCTGCACTATCTGTGTAGTAACAGAGGGCAACATTCTCTCTATCGTCGAGTAGAGCCCACTAAGAATTTCTCTATCTGCACGGAGATCACGGCGGAAGTGGAAGGCCGGATTTAGGAAACATGCGGCTGCATGGATGGGCCTATGGAGTTGGTTTTGCCATCTCCTATCAATGATCTCCCAAATGGGACGATACTTATCATCAACTCCACCATAGACTGATCTAATGGCCTCTTTGGCCCTATCCATGCCCTCATATATGTAGCCCATTGCGGGCTTCTCCCCATCTGCAACTCGTAGGAGAACTAGCAAGGGCTCAATAAACTGCAAAGTGCAAACATGTTTCACAAATAAGTAAGTGTGACTGTCAATGAAAATGAACAAATAAAAGTAAGATATGATTAAAAATTAAAACATAATAAAGAATTAAATGTTACCTTCACAATCTCATCTGCTGGTGTCCAAAACCCTGCCTCATCAAATATGCAATCAGCCACAGCAATCCCTGCAGTGCTTGTAGAAAAGGATGAGGAAGACCACTCCTCACTAGCAAACATGCGCCTCAAAGGTGCCCTTGACCGAATCAAGGATTGCAACATGATAAAATTTGATGCAAACCGAGTGATGCCAGGACGAGACAACTCCCTCAACCCCGTGTATTGCCTCATAAGGTTAAGCACCCATGCATGATTGTAAACAAATTTGCAAATGTTTCTTGCTGATTCCATACATGTTTTTATCCATGGGAGCTTGCCAAGATCCTCCATCATGAGGTCAATGCAATGGGCGGCACATGGAGTCCAAAATATAGTTGGGTGCCTCTCCATCAATAATCTACCAGCAGCAACATAATTTGCTGCATTATCTGTCACCACTTGAACTACATTTTCTTCCCCCACATCGGCTATCACCTCCTCTATAGCCTCACATAAGTATGTGGCATTTTTGAATTGGGCGGAAGCATCAATGGACTTTATGAAGACAGTGTCACCTGAAAAAATAAGCAAAACCAAATTACCAATTATTCAATAAATTAAAAACATAAATCAGCCTTATTAAATTATTAATCACTAAATCAAATTCAAATATCAATGTATTAAGGTAAGTACAATTACCTCCAGAGGAAACTAGAAAGTTCAACAGCGTCCTATTTCTCCTATCGGTCCAACCATCAGTCATGATGGTGCAACCAATCCTCCTCCATTGCACACGCTGCTCCTCTAATTGTGCTTTCACATCCGCCACCTTTTGAGTCAAAAGTGGGCCCTTTAATTCATCTTCGCTGGGGGCTTTGAACCCCGCCCCACATATGGTTATTGCATCAACCATGTTTTGCCAAAAGGAGACCTAAAACATGTCATAAAATGAAAAGATTTAAGTTTTTAACTTTAAATTTGAATTCGATAGTGAGATACATCTAAATTCTAAAACAATAAAATTTAAATATAAATTTTAAAACAATTAAAAGAAAAAAGAATTACCTGGCTACATGGAAGGGAATGGTGCAGTAGTACCAAAAGTCTGCAATTGTTTTTTTTGCTGCATCGTGTGCATCCTTGTTCCAACCCATGCTCTCAAGCGACGGTTGGGAACCAGGAGTAGTGCGTGGTACAAAATATGAGTCCACCCTAGATTTACGAACTCTAGGGCCAATACTAATACTGCCACTACCACTAGCAGTAGCAGCGCCACCAGCACTAGGAGTACGCATAGGAATAGATGGTGCAGAAGCAGAAGCACTAGCAGAAGCACTAGCACTAGGACGGTATGGAGGCATGGAAGAAGCATCTCCAACAGCACCAAGTCCCTGTCCAACTCCAACACCTGCCAACTCCTCCCTCTGTCTCTTTCTAATTTCTTTTTGCCTTTCAAAATTTTCTAATTGCACCTGCACTTCACGAACAGCCTCAATAGGTGCTAGGGTGCAGCCCACTGCATCATGGATGGGTATGCGTGCAAGGTGGTATTTCAATCTATTTATGCCTCCATGATATATTGTTTTGCAGTATTTACATTTTGCTTCTCCTCTTTTCATTCCGGGAAAGATTTCAGCATGTTTCCAAGCAGGGTCTTTTCTGACTGGGGTTTGAGACATTGTGAAAATAATAATATGGTTTGATTTGCAAATGAATGTGGCTGCAATAACAAGTAGGGTTTGTAAAATTATTTAAGTTGCAAGTAGGGTTTGTAAATAAAAATGCAAACTATAATAATTTAAAAACAATGATTTTACAAATTACAATGAATTATTTGTTAAAAAAACACAAAAAAAACCATTAAAATCAAACTTACCTCTTAGATTTGGCTTGGAATGCAATGCAAACTCCTCCCAATCACTAGCAATGAACTTTCAATGCACCTCCTTAGCAGTATGAAGCTTCCCAAATGATATATGACCTTGCTTTTGTTTTAAACAATTTGCTGGTTGCCCTCTCTTCTCCTCCTATTTTTCTTCACAACTCTCTCTTCTCCTCCTATTTTGCCAAAAGAGTGAAATGAAGTTGCTTTTAGGGTTGGAGAGAACATATAGAACAAAAAAAAAACTAACTTTAACTTTTAGTTTTATGTTTTTTTAGTGTTTTAACTTCTTGCTGCGGCGGCCGGGTCACAGGGTCGGGACTCTCCGAGTCTGGGCGAGTCCGGCGAGTCCGGCGAGTCCGGCTCTGGACTCGGCGTGTCCGAGTCCGAGCTCCCCAGACTCGGCCAGGCTGGCTCGGCCCGGGACTCGCCGAGTCATGGCGAGTCTGGGCGAGTCTCGTTACAATGATTCAAACACCTCCCCACCCCAAGAATATATATATATATATATATATTCTTGGGGTGGGGAGGTGTTTGAATGATTACATGCCTATGTTTTTTCTTCGGATACATACACTAGATTGTTAACAGCCATACCTTGCAAATGGGATTTTCAAATATTGAAGGATGAAACAAATAATCTAAACACATACACAAATGACATCTTCCACTTGGCTAACCAATGAACAGCTATTCAGTTCAATTAAGGTTTTGAAAGAAACAACATAAAGGTAACATATGATTCCATTAATTAAATAGTTAGGTTGTACACAAAGCCACAATCTATGTAGATGAATAACCTCAAATCAAAGCTTTATGGTAAAATCTACTTTCAATTTTATTAACAGAATTACAAACGAGTGTTCCACGGGCCTGGGGGACGGGGAAACGCGTTTCGGAGATGGGGGGACAAAGGGCCTAAGTTTGGGGACAGCGGGGAGACGGCGGGGGGACGGCGGCAGGGGGGTGGCAGGGTGGTGGTGTTGATATAGTTATACATATACTTATAGTACTTGAAAAACTAGTTTTGAAAAGATGTATAACAGTATAACAGTATAAGAATTACATTTCAAATGAAACTATAGGAAATTAGTAAAATTATAACATGGAAAAATTTGAAATACTAAATCTAAATACGAAGATATTTGAATGCTAATTGCTAAATAAAATTTGACAAATGCAATTGTCAAATTGGAGATTTCTATTATATCGCCAAATATGAATATTTGATGTCATATGAGATATCATAAAGTCTATAAAGATGATTAATTGATTACATGATTCATCATTACAATGAGTAGCATTACAAAATGAAAAGACAAAATGCCAAAATGTCAAAACTCAAAATGTAGTGAATGGAGGCCTCTAATCATCTACAAACTCCCCATCACTGGAACTGTTGGACTCCACAAGGTCAAGATCCCTCAAGCTCACACCAACCAGCCCTGCATCTGAAGTGGTAGGATCATCCTCATCAATCTGTGAAGGCTCCTCTGGCTCCACATCCCATCGTGCCGCTGGACTCTCCTTGTACACAATTGTCTTGCGGTCCATGATACGCAAAGCACTGTGTACAGCCACAAGCTTCTCTGCTCTCTTAGAGGTAAGTCTGTTCCTCTTAAGAGAGTGGATGAAGCTATATGTAGACCAGTTCCTCTCAGCAGCTGAAGAACTGGAAACCTGGGATAGCAGACGAATAGCTAGAGTGGTGGTCAAAGATTTCGAACCATGACAATTCCACCACAAAAGTGGGTCCTCCTGTGCCATAGAAACTATATCCACCTTTGCTGCATCTGAATAGCCTCTAAGAGTGGCAAATCTGGTCCACTCAGTGCGAATTGTGCTGGCATCTGTAGAATCATACATCTTCTCTATGCACCTAAAGAAACCTGCCTTCACCTCATCATCCTGAATCGGTGTCACTCTACCTGGTCTAGCCATGTACCACTTAGGATTCAAGGCAAAGGCAGCCATATGCAAAGGAGTGTTCAACTTGTCCCATCTGCGCTGAATGATTGGCCGGATGTGCTCATTGTAGAATGCTAGAGAGGGGTCCTTCACTTGCACAACAGCCCTCATCTGGTCAAGCATAGAGTCGATGCACTCATACACCTCTCCAAGGTTAGGTGCATCCCCATCCCCATATCTGATAACCTGGAATACTGGAGAAATGATGGAGACAATGTATTTCGCATCAGTCCAAAACACATCACTCTTCACTATCTCCTTCACCCTTCTCCCCTGTGCTGTCTTGGCCTCGGCCCACCTATTCCACTCATTAGTCATAACCATGAGTTGCAATGCCTCTTGCAACTCAATCATTCTCTCCAAGAGAATGAAATATGATGCATATCGGGTCTCCACCGGTTTCAAGAACTCCTTCGCGAAGGTCTTGAAGAGTGCATGGGAAGTGTGGTGGTTGCAGATAAACATCTGCACATCTCTCGCATCAGTGACCACTCCTCTAATCCAATCAATCTTCCCCATGTCCTTGAGTGCATTGTTCATGGCATGCACACAACATGGGGTCCACCAAATATGTCTATAGGCTGCCTCAATGAGTTTCCCTGCTGCTCTACACACATGGGCTGCATCTGTGACTACTTGGACCACATTTTGTGGCCCAACCTCCTCAATAGCCTCCCTGAGGACATGAAACTGAAAATCAGCATCTTTGCGATGCCCTATACAATCAACTGCTCTAAGGAAGTATGGGCCCTCTGCACATGTGACCATGATGTTGATGAGTGGACGATGGCTAATGTCCGTCCACCCATCCATAACTATACTGCACCCAGATGCCACCCAACATGCCTTCATCTTCTCCATCAAAATATTGATCTTGGAATAGCACTTATCCAAGATCGAGGTCCTCATTTTCGTCTCACCTGGTGGCACATATGATGTTCCTCCCTTCGCCACCATAGCCATCATCTCCCTATAATAAGGAGACCGTGTAACATGAAATGGAATGCCATTGGCAAAAGAAGAACTTGCCAATGGATTCATCTATCTCATCTCTCAGCTGCACATTAAACATATTAGCTATGGGGTTACTCTGTGATGTCTGCAACTTGCGTTTCCCTGTGGCTGTCCCCCTAGCGACACTAGAAGTGGAAGTGGATGAAGATCCAAACATCATTCCTCCCGTCTGAGAAGTATGTGGCACTGACGCATGATGGGTTTGCTGAAGGGCTGCCCTAGCAGTCAAAGTAGTAGGGACTGAAATATTTGTGTCCTCTGGAATGCCCCAAAGCTTGTTAAACTCCATTCTATATTTTATATTTTGAGCCTCCTTCAAAAACTTACAAGGCTCCACACCTTTTCCTGTCCAAAAAAGAAAGTGTGCATTCACTCGAGTGATGCTACCAAACCAATCAGTCCCACAAATGTTGCACTTCCACTTCCTTGTTCCCCCACCTGATTGTGATGTGCCTTGTATTCTTGTAGCAAACTGTTTTAGAGGAGACTTCGGATCAAAATGACCCCTAGCAAACTTTGCCAACAATTATGAAGGGCAGCCTGTACTAGCTGGTGCACTCGCCATGGAATTAGATTGGGCTGCAGGATCAGCCCCATGGTCATCCCCCTCATTCTCAGGTTCAAAATCTGAATCATGTTCACTATGAGAATGGATTTCCATGTCATCCCCACTCACGTCTTGGGTGCTCATCGTGAAAGTGACACTGCATTTCACAAAATTAAAATAAAATCAGCCTACTTTAACAAATTGAAACAATGAAATACAAATTGAAATAACAAATTTGAAATTTTAATTTTGAAAACAAAATTTACAATTTATAATTTAAAAATCAGCCTACTTTAATTTTATATTATTTAAAAATTTAAATAAAAATATTAAATTAACAAATAATAAAATTTGATGTTGAATCTTGAGGGAAAAATGATGAAGATGAATGAATCATTCATCATTTTTCCCTCAAGATTCAACATCAAATCTGATTTTGAGATGAATAAGAAAAAAAAACAAGTTTAATTAACTTTAATATTAAAATTTTAAAATAAAAAATTTGATGTTGAATCTTGAGGGAAAAATGATGAATGATTCATTCATCTTCATCATTTTGCCCTCAAGATTCAACATCAAATCTGATTTTGAGTCTTTGAGATGAATAAGAAAAAAAAAGAAGTTTAAACTCAGAAAATAAAACAAAAACAACAAGAAATTTGAAAAAAACTTCAAAACCCTACCTTGTGCTTGAAAAATCTCTCCAAAATGAAGTAGAATCCTCTTCCTCCTCTTCTTGCTCCTTCTCACTCCTATCACACTTGCAATCTTTTTTTTCACTCCTTCAATCAGACTTCTTCACTGTTTTTCCTCTTCTTCAGCTGGCTGCAAAAAAATTCAGTCTTTGTAAATGTGATTAAAATGATCAAATTAAGAGGTTTTGTGTTGTTTTAGAGGAAGGGGTGGGGCCCACGCCAAATTAGGGCAACAATAAAACAAATAAAAGTAAAAATTTATTTAACTTTTTTGTTTTATGGCGTCCATTGACGCGGCTCTTGACGGGAGACGGCTAGGCGTCCCCGAAACGCCTGGGCGTCTCCCCGTCTCTGGCGGAGTACCGGCGGCGGCGGCGGGACGGCGGGAAACGCCAAGTACCCACCCCCCCGTCCCCGAGACGTCCCCGTTTCCGAAACGCTCTCAGTTTTGGGGGGAAACGCGTTTCCGTGGAACACTGTTACAAACACACATTCAACAATAGCTTCAGCTTGTTTAACAATTTTTATAGCATAAACATAGCATCCACTATCCTTCTCTAAAGTTCATATGCTCAAAGCATTTATTTGTAGGTTACAAATGACCAAGTAATTTTATTTAAACCCAAAGAATGAGCTTTAAAGCAAAACGCTCAAAGGCTGCTGAAAAATTGGAAAGAAAGGAAGTTCAAAGAAAATCTAGTCTTAAACAACTTATAAGATAAAAAATAATTAAAGGGATCTATAGGGAGGCCCTCATCCTCAACCAAAATAGGACATTGGAAATAGTTATTGCTAGAATTAGCTGCTTCTAAAAATAACAATTGATACATGAGCATTCTTGTAGATTCTAAAGCAACTTTTTTCTTTGAAATCGGTGAATCCTTTGAAAAACCTAAAATCCTAGCCATCTTGAAATTGTCAACAACCTTAGTCAACCAACTTGATAACTCAAAATATGACATCTTTTGTGAAAGAAAGGAAAATTTATAATTTCAAACCTGTTGGTACCCCTACAAAACTTCATTTTCAGGCTTCCTTTTGTTAGCTTGTTATCAATAAATCCTTGGTGTGGCATTAGGTACAAGTCAATTATTGTCCTTGTAAGTTAAATTTGTCAAAGTTGTGATCAACACATGATTATACTGAGAGAGGGGGGGCGGGGTGAATCAGTATAATACAATCTTTTTTACATTTTCAATCTAACAACCACAGTGATATCAATTGCATGATATCATTCACATAAGATCTAACAATTATGCAACACAAGAGGAACACTCAATTTACATGGAAACCCTTATGGGAGAAAACCACAGCAAAATATTGCTTATATGAAACTTCTTACAATCTTTGTAGGCACCAACCTACAGGAGACACCAATCCCCTCTTATACAATTTGTGAGTACCAACCCATCAGAGACACCAATCCCCACTTGTAGAATTTGTAGGCACCAACTTACTGGAGACACCAATCCCCATAACTGAGCACCAGCTCAGCAAGAGACACCAATCTCTTTGATATAAGGCACCAACCCCATCAATATGGGGTACCAACCTCTCCAATATGAGGCACCAAACTCTTCAATAGAATCTTGTCTTCTTGAAAATAAATCTTCTTTACAAATAGATTTTAATAATCTCCTTTTATATTCTCCTTCTCAATTATATCTGCATATACATCTCTTTTATATCTGCATATATTCCTCTTTTACATCTGCATATACATCTCTTTTATATCTGCATATTTTCTTCTTTTACATCTGCATTTACTCCTCTTTTATATCTACCATGAATCCTTCTTACAAATGTGCCTTCAACCTTTCTTTAATGATCTTTTTATCTTCTCATTTGCAGATCTGCAGGTGTAACTATGATATATACTTTTATTCCTCTCTCTCAATATTTCACAACCTCTATTTATCTCTTCCTCAAGAGAGACAACATCATGAATGGATACATCTTTTTGTAAAAGGAGACAACTCTTTATTAATATACACCTTTTCATAACATCCTTTGAATGAGATGATTTTGTCTTTATGTGGGAGTGCTTAAAGCTGTTGGAAATATGTGTCTCAATCCCACAGGTTGAAACCTCTATTGGAGCCAAGTCGGTGTGACATATTCTATGTCTGGCCGACGAGCAGATTTGTAGCCTTATGTTTTGTACAGGTCGCTGTGACCTTGCAGAAGTCTTGCCGAACGGTTACACATTGGAGTCTTTGGTGTGACATGTCGTGTTCGGTGTGACCTCTTACCGCGTGGAGATCTCTAGCCGACAGGCCATTTATATCGGGCGTCGGGGAGACTCATAGCGACCGGGGGCTTCAGAGTGTCTTGAACACTCGGGAAGAAGTCCCAGCGACAATGGAAGGTCTCGTTGACGGGGATACACTTGGGGTCTTCATGGTGACTCAAAGACTTCGGTATGAAGTCTTGGCGACCGATGGTGAGTCTCGCCGATGATGAGGGGTCTTCGGTATAACTCTTGGCGAACGGTGGTCTCGGGGTAACTTGGAGATTTCGGTAAGAACTCTCAGCGAGAGTGGTAAGTCTTGCTGACTGTTTCGTGCTCGATATAACATAAAGATCTCGATGAAACCTCTTGGCGATAGTTGAATGTCTTAGCAATAGATGGGTGCCGATGGAAATGCTAATGTTTTGGTATGACTTAGGACCTTGGTATGAAGTCCTGGCGAAAGCGATGAGTCTTGCCGACTGGTGGATGCACTCGGATTAACTTGAAGGCTCGGCGTGAGGTCCTGGCGAAGAGTGATAGACTTGCCGAAAGGAAAACTGAAGTCGATGCAACGGGTGAACTCGATATAACCTCTTGTTGATTGTAAGGACTCTTGGCGATATCGAATGTTGACTGTGTTGGCATTGGGGAGACACGGTCAGTGTCTCACCGATATGCCAACACAGCTTGATTGCCTTTTGACCGTTTGACTTTCCTATGTGGCATCTCGTGGACCAATCAGAGAAGCCGAATGGGAATCGTTGGAAGACAGTTCATTGTGGCAGTTCTGAGAGGAAGCTCGACAGACAGGGGTGACATGGTTTTACTCTGTGATCGCAGATTGTGATGGGTTAGATGGTTGGATGGATCGACGGATTGTTGTGTGATTGTATGATCAGTGAATGAATTCTATTTTGTGAAGACTGTAACGTGAATGTTCTGTAACAAGTTTGATCATTGTGAAAGCTGCTGAAATCTGACATCAGAAAGATAAGTCAGAACTATGTATGTAATTTTTTGTTACTGTAATACAAAGTGACTTCTCTTGGTGTGGTGGGTTTTTCTCCCGTAAGGGTTTTCCCACGTAAATCTGGTGTTCATATATGTTTTTCAAATACTCTGTTTCTGTTATCTCTTTCATGTGCATCTTAATTGGACTGTAATTGTAAATTTTAAAAGGTATCTTTGCATTCTTCCCTGAGGTTTTGACGTTAGGAGAGTTGCTTCCGCATCTAGCTTTCCTTACAAAAGCTAGGAAGTCGGCCTCATAAATGACATTCATTTGCATTGTTAATATCTTTTAAACATTAGGGATTCAGCCATAATAAGGATCAGCCTCTATAACAAACCTTTGAGTTATTGTGACTTATGAACCATTGCCTTTGTAAATGTAATTTGCTGTTCCTTTTAATTGCAAACTTACATCAGACGCTTTCCTTGGCTGATTTTTTATATGTATAAACATATTGTAATTTCATTGCTGTCATCTAACATAAATTGTTAATCGCTGCTCCTTCATACGACTCTACTCTTCATAAGATAATCAAATGCATTACTAATAAAGGTCACTGCTCTATATCATCACCGCATATAAGATTTTAAAACTAATATTCATGTATTTGGCGCCAAACAAGAAATTTGATCAGCATGGGGAGTCGGCCGCAACAACAAATAAGATCTTTATTAATTGTTTTTATTTCAATCAACAAGTGGGCCTTGGATAATCCATGACTCTAATTGAAGGTAAAGTCAGCTCACATGTACATGCATTTGAATGGCAATTTAATGGCCTTTGGCCTAAACGGTTTCTTCAACACTAATCTCCTTTGACATCGATGATAATTTCTTGGATAATGAATTCCTTCTTGACATCAATGATAACAATGCGACATTCCTTCTACAATCTCCCACATACCTTTGTAACATACACCCTCAATCTGCCCTTGTTTTTTTTGTTTTTGAGTGATGTTTTTGAATGAAGATGAAGGTAATATGCAGATGATATTTCTTAATGACAATGAACAGAAATAAAATAAATTGCAGCAATGAAAACAACTAAAAAATTTACAATTTTTGGAATTACAATGAGCAGAAAATTCCAGATTTATATTCTAATCAGAGACTAGATCTTTTCTCAATTACAAAGGTGACCCAGATCATAAAATGTCATAACATATCTAAATCCAACATACCCAAAAAAAACAGAAGACTTTGAAAAAGTGCTATAGTTGCAACCAGCAAGTTGGAGTCTCCAAAATGGAATGTCAGTGTCTTAAATGGTGTTGTTTGCAGATGTGATTATGTCTTCCAGCCACACACACCCTAGGTGCCCTCAAACGCCTCAAAATATGCTCACAAAATGGGTTGATTCCCTCTCCAAAAACTCCACGCCTAGCCAAGATGGTACGACCAACTATGGGAGTGGTACGGACAGCTTGGGAGTGAAATAGTAGCAATAAACTAGGCACAAACCCCTCCAATCTGCCGCTCACAACTTTGTTATGAATGTATCTTGTTTTCAGCTGTAGATTTCAATCCAACAATGAAGCTCACTTGTGATTTTTGCGTGAAAATCACCATAAATCTTCCAGATTGGGTCTTTCACCAACGTAGAAGATGTTCCTTGCAAGGGTTGACATCCTCACAAAGACACAGGATGAACAAGTTCAACCAACATTGTTTTCTCCACAATATCCAAGAGTTTTGTCCTTTGATCTTTGGATTGCACGGGATGCCTAGGAGTATAGTGAGCAACAGGGAAAACAAATTCCTAAGCCTTTTTTGGTAGGAGCGTTTCAAGTTGAGTGGGATAGAGTTCACTCCTAGCACTAGTTACCACCCATAGACTGACAGGCAAATAGAGATAGTTAAGAAATGGATGGAAGGGTATCTTAGGAATTCTGTATCTGGGCAGCAAAGAGCTTGGATTAAGTGGTTGCACCTTGGTGAGTACTACTACAATTTGACTTATCATATATCTATCAGGATGTCACCCTTCATGACTTTGTATGGGTATAAGGCACCCAACTTCTTGGATCTGCTTTTTGGGGACAACAGAGTGCCTAAGGTAAGGGATTTCTTATAGGAGAGTCAAGATGTTATAAAATCTTTGAGGGAGAATTTGTAGCAGGCACAAATTCAACAAAAATTATACGCTGATTAGCATCGTGTAGAGTGTATTTTTGAGGTTGGGGACATGGTGCACTTGAGGCTTCAACCATACAGATAGTCTACTCTCAAGAAGAGTGGTGCAGAGAAGCTTAAGCCTAGATTCTATGGTCCATTTAGAGTGTCCAAGAGGATTGGCGAGGTTGCCTATGAGCTTGAGTTACCAATTAGCGACAAGGTCCATAATGTATTTCATGTATCCAGGCTTAAGAAGGCATTAGGACACAATAAAGTACCCTCATCAGAGTTGCCACCATTGGATGAGGGTAAGTTGATATTGATTCTAGAGGCCATTATAGACTCGAGATAGAGAAATCTTGGGAAGAGAGTTGTTATCCAGAATTGAGATTGCTTGAGGACAAGCAATTTTGGGAAGGGCAGACTGTAATGTCCCATTCCTAATGTAGTTCAGTATGGTGGATGGTTAGCCTATTCAACGAAGAATCTCATAATATGCAAGGCATCCAAACATAAAATGCATGGCATGGAAGTTGACCATATGTATTTTCCCCAAACATTAAACAACTTTAAAGCTTTGTTTCCAAGTTTATTTTTTATTTTGGGCCATCATATTCTCATATGTTTGGATAGGGTAAACCAAACTATTATGTGGGTAGGGGATTCTTTTTATCAAGGACACAACTTTGATTAATATAGTCATGGCATACTCTTTGTAATGTCACTTTTTCTCCTAAAGTTGTTTAAGTATTACCAACGGATTTAATAGATTAAGCGTTAGAGTTAATATAATTCATAAGATGCAATGTTACTGTTACCCAATTTTCACCTACGGGCTCAATCAGGGGAAATTATGTTATAGATTCGGCACGTGGATTAAATATGGCTCCCATAAGGGTTGAGCCCAGCGTGCAGGTGTTCGGTTTTCATTGGGAAGGTCTTCATCGGAATATTATTTTTCAGGGAAGTCAGTTGGAAAGCCTGCCTCAGTTAGATTTGGGCATAAAATTCCTGATGAGAAAGTCGCTGAGACCAACTGAATGTCTTGCCGACTAGCAGTATGTTATACCCGTTTGAAATCCTCATGGTCGCCAAGACATCTCGGTCGCTGTGAAGTTTTATATGTCTCTTCGACTGCATAAAGTCTCGTCGAAGGGGATTGCCTTTGGCATAAGGTCTTGCCAAAAGATGGAAGTCTCGGCGAAGGGAGGCGTCATCGGCGTAAGGTCTCATCGACAGGGCGAGGTCTTGCCGAAACGAAATGCCCTCAGTGTAAAGTCTCGTCGACCGCTGGTGGTCTCCCCGAAATGTTCCGAGCTCGCCGAAAGATAAAGGGTTCGGCATAAGGTCTTGCCGACCCATGTGATGTCTCATCGAAAGGATGGTGCCTTCGGTATAAGGTTGTGGTCTTGGGGAGATGTCCTACCGATACGGGGAAATCTCGGCGAAATTTATGAGCTCGGTGAAAGGTCTCGCCGACCAAGCAATGTCTCCCCGAAATGAAGTAAGCTCTCGCAGAAACAAGATGGCTTCGATGGGAAGTCTTGCCGACTCGTTATGGTCTTGTTGACATGGAATGGTGGTCCCGAAATGAGCTCTCGCCGAAAAGAGGTGCCTTCGATGAAAGGTCTTGCCGACAGACGAAAGTCTCGCCGACAGTTGTTAAGAAGGACGTCAGCGGGGAGTAAGATTTGCATTCGCCGTGAGGTCTGGCCGACGGGGTGAGGTCTCCCCGAAGGAGCTTGCGTCGGGGAGAGTGGAATGAGTTCGGCATAAGGTCTGGCCGAAGTAAGAGGGTCCCGCCGAAGAAGGATGTCATCGGGGAGATATCTTGCCAAAAGGGTGAGATCTCACCGAAATGAAAGGGGCCGAGTTCGAAATGAATGGAATGGTTCGGTATAATGTCTTGCTGACTGAGGGGAGTCTTGCCGATAGCGATGAGCTTGCCAATGGAAAAGGATATCGGTATGACTCTTAGCGCCTGCTATGACCTCTTGCTGAATGCGATTGTCTCGGCGACAATTTTGGGATATCGATATGACTCCTGCTGCTCGCTGTGATGTCTGACCGACAGGGCGATGTCTCGTCGAATGAAGTTTCATTCGCTGACAAAAGGCTCGGTCGGTGTAATGTCTCACCGACTCTAAGAGGTCTCACTGAAGATTTTTGAGTTCAATATCAGGTCTCATCAACGGATGTATGCTATGCCGATGCTGTTGTAGAGTATAATCGCATCGGGGAGACACGGTAAGTGTCTCACCGACATGCGATTCAGTCTGAGCGACTTTTGATCGCCCGAGAGTCCTATGTGGAATGTGTTCACCCAATCAGAGGGAGCCGAAGACGAACCATTGACAATTTGACTGTTGTGACTACGCATGTGAAGAAGATCAATGAAACATAAACAATATGGATTTGCTCTACGATAAAAAATGGATCTTTCGGCGGACAGAGGTGTTCGTCTGTAAGGATCTAAGCAGGATAAATCTGATGCTGTTTCCAGAAGAGGTCAACTTGCGGAAGGGTCTAGAATAGGAGAAGAGCAGAAAGGATGAGACCGCAAGGACAGCTGGAATGTCGACTGGCAGGAGTGGATCGACATTTATGATAGCACTCAGAAACATTCAAAGCAGCTCTGATGGAAGTTCGAGGGTGGACACGGGGACTGGAAGTTAATGTGATTGTTGCAAAAGATCAAGGAGGCCATTCCTGGAGCGACCCTTCACCAACATGGACAACAGGGATACACGCTTGAATGCAGCATTAACTTCATTCTAAAGATCTAGGGATGGATCTTTCTAGAGGCTGATATTTTTGTAAGCCCTAGGGGCTGAGACTTTTGTATATATGGCATTTTTTGCCTCTTTGTAAAGGGGGTTCTTCTGATGCTTTTCGAAAGTTTGTGACTTTTGCAGTCCTTTCTCAGATTAGCAAACTTTTGTAACTCATTTTGGAGCATGATATATAGAATTTACCTTGGTTACCATTGATGGTTCAATTTGCCTTCTGGTTCTTGCAAAGTATTGTGCATTTTCAGGTGATTGATTAAGCTACTTCGTGAAATCTTTCTATTTTCCTTATAGCTTTGTCTCATATTAGCATGCCTCTCTTTGCACAAGTAGTATTATGCAGATTACAAATTGTGTTTACTGAATTACACATGAGCTTTTAATTTGTGAAAAATTGCTTTTTCTTCTTAAAAGCGTGTGCATGTCAAACCTGTTTGTGAAATACTTATGCATAATCTACAGAAACTTGTTGTGCAGTCCCATATCCATCATCAGTATTCAAGTGTAACCTGAGTGTCTCATAGCTCTTGTCATTTTGGTGTATCACCATAGGATTTAATCTTCATTTTTATGCACTCCTTCTCCCTTTTCCTTTACAGAATTAGTAGTTTAGGTGACACCATAGGAAGCCGGCCTTCTCCGGAGGTTCATTTCAACTCTAGGTGATCCACAACCTTGAAATGATCCCATGTTTCTCTAGAAAGCTCAGTTTTTCATAACTTTGCATATGGTGCATTTCTAGGAGATAACAGTTACTAAAATGATGTGAAAAATTAATATAAAATAACCAATGTAAATATAATATGTAATAATTAGACAAGGATTCTAAAATAAATAATTAACATAGTAAATTGAATAACATATCTATATAATTCATATAGATTAACACGAAAATCATATATATAATATTCTCAATATATTTTAGAATCAATGGTTTTCAATACTTATTTGATTCATAACTCTTGGAAAAGCCACTCTCACCCTAGGAAGATGTCGGTAGTATTGGATCTTGCTATGGAACAATCTAGGAGGAAATAGTTCCTTCTGGAATACAACACACTATTGTGCTCTACACAAGTGCTGGTTCAACAGAACAATGCTCAATACAAGTGCGCACCATGCTCCAGAGTAATTGCTCAACATGTATATGACATGCTCAAGAGTAACTGCTCAACATGTATACAACATGCTTCATAATAACTACTCAACATGCACAATAGCCCTAGCCAGGACAATTTTGAGTGTACTTTGTACCCCGAGTTGGACACACTCCATGTGCCCTTCTTCTCCAATGCCCATGCACTTTGAGCGAGTTTCTAGACGTCTGTTGGAGCACTTCTCTGGTTCCTTCCACCAATACATTGTTATACAATGGAGGGAAACTATAACCATTAATTGTAGATGACTGGCTCGATGGGGTTTGAGTTTCCAGTCCAGCTTGATATTGCGGCGCCTCCACTGGGCCATTTGCAGATGCGGGTGGGAATCTTTGATTAGGCTGGTATGGCGGGTACTCTTGGGGTGGAAACTTGACATTTTCAATGACGAGGGCCTGATCATATCCTCGTGCAGGCACTAATTTATATCCTGTCACTGGAGGATCTTCTACCTCCGAATTCCTCTTCTCACTCCTGAAAATATCTGCTGCTACTTGGAATTCGTGGCAATGTAACCCTGAATGTTGATCTGTGTTGTGCAATCTGCACCATCCTGATAACGCGGCTTTGGCTAGGAACACCTTGTCTGCGGGACAATTGTCAGTAGAAGATTGATTATCTAAGGGAGAAGACATAGTACCATTGTTAGGCCCGGTGTTCCATGTCTTCTTTTGGAAGCTTGGATTGTTATTCCGGAAACCTTGATTATTCCCTTGATAATTTTGATTGTCCCTTCGAAAATTTTGATTGTCCCTTTGGTAATTTTGATTGTCCCTTTGGTATCTAGAGGGACCTTGACCTTGGTAATTCCCTTGATGTGACAAATAGTTTCTTTGCATACTTTGTATTTGATTATTCTGATTTCTGAAATATGTAACTTCTGTTGACAGCTTCTTGACTTGGTCAGTCAATTCCTTTATTTCATTCTTTTCTTCTTTAGTTCGGGTTGAGGTCGTTGCATTTTGAAGATATATTGGTTGTGATGGTGACACTTGGGACATAGGCGCTCTTGGGTGAAGGACCAATTGATTACTTGCGGTAGGAATTGGGTTCATCATAGGTGTATGCCAAGCCAATCCCCGATTGATATATTGAATTTGATTTTGGCCAGCAGAATTCTCTAAATAATTAAGCGGCCCTGGAGCAATTCCTACTTCTAGACCATTGTTGATTGTAATTGCTGCAGCATATGCTTTGTTCAAGTTGGTTAGGGTCGGATTCTTTGACTTTACAAACATAGAGGTGAGACGATCCAAGGCTTTGTAATAAACTGGCAGTGCTGCAACATTATCCAAGTTGTAAGGATCTCTGTTGGTTGGAAATTTTGTATTCTTGTGAAAGTATACAAAATGATGATTTCAACCACAGCACGTGAGATTAAACTCTCTTAATTTAGGGAAGGCTCCCCCTTTAACTAAATAAAACTGATATGGGTAGGACAACAATTGTTCCTCTTATTTCAGGAAAGATTACGTTCTTCTCTCTTCACAGAAAAGAAACAATACATGTGGATAAAATTTATTACAGCAGCTACACAGTGAAATTAAGAAAGAGGAAATAAAGTTTCCTGAAAGCACAAAGACTTCCATTACTTCCTCCAGGATGGGAAAACAGCCAATAAGCACAAAGTCTTGAGGAATGAGATCCTATCTACCCTTTTCAGAATAATTACTTGATGAAAATATACAGCATAAAACAGCTCAAAGACTGTAATTACGATGTATCTTTTGACTACTTTAAATGAGAAATACTATGAGCACAAAGACTTATAATTCTTCTCAATTTCTAATACTAACTATGAATTCAATCTTCACATTTACAGCACAAAGACTGCAGATATTTAAATCGAATCTCTCTCTAGCAATCTTCTACAACTCTCAAGTAATCACAAAATGATGCCCCAAAATGACATAAGAACATTAAGGATGCAAAAATGAGAATTCAGCTCAAAGTCTGAAATTCCAGCTTCTTGATATTACTTGAAAATTCACAATATTCCACTATAAAGCTCAAAGACTTTATGAGTACAAAATTCTGCAGAGTTTTCTTGCTTGCTAAAAAGATATCTATTACAATAGACCCCTCAAGTATTTATAGGAGGAAGGTCTGGAGAAAAAGGTGGGAGGATCTCAACAAACTTGAGAAAATCTCTCAACCAATAACTAATTGCGATTGACTTATTCAAAATTACAATCCAAATTGTGATTTGTCTTGTAAGATTTTACATGTAATTACATTTTCGAAAACTGCAAGGAAAGAACACTTGCAATTGCAAAATTTGTTTTTACATATATTTTGTCGAAAGTAAAAATACATAAAACAATCTAAAATTTCAATCTTGTATCATTCCTATCTTTGAAAGATAAGAATTTGTTGATGATGGTTTGCAATTCATTTGGATCTGGACCCAATGTGTTCTTGGCTACTGCAACTGTCTTCAAGATTACATCAAAGTATCTGATTGTTGCCAGTCTATGTTCTTCATAGGAAGTTTGCATCTTATCAAGGATTGTCTGATGATTAACAAGCTTATGAATTGAATCCATAGAAAACTGCTCTGATTCCATTTGTTGACGAAGATTGGCTGCCATTTCTGTAGTGACTGAATCAGCTGCAAGTAATTCACCTTCTTGATTCAAAACTGTACAAGAGATCTTCTCAAAACTTGAAAGAATATCCTGCTGAACTTCATCATTCATTTCTAAAGTGGCGTGGATATCTTTGATAAGATCTTGAATGACTAATGACTTATTTGTCATAAGTTCTTCAAATTCTATGTACTTCTCTCTGTTTGGCAAGATAGAGTTGCTGCATAGAATTTGTATCTTGACTTGATCTATCTCATGCCAGATTTTTAAATCTTTTTCAAGTGATTCCAAACTTTGTTTGAAGGCTTCCAAAGTCTGATTTAGCTTTATCTTTGCTATTCTGACATTCTTGAGAACTTGCAAGGTCTTCTCAATCATTGGAATACTTTGATCAATCAGCTGAGTTATCCATGAATCAACTGCTTTGGCCTTTTGTGCAATTCTTTCTAATTGCCTAATTGATTCATTAGGAGGAGCTGTAGATAAAGAATCAACTGCTTCTGATGATCCTGTAATCCTTTGAATAACTGAAACCAGCTGAGCATTGTCTTCTTTGAGCTTTTCCTTTTTAGCTAGAAGTTCATTATAGCTTTGTGTCAAAATCGTCACTGAACTCTGAGCATCTTGCATCATATTGGCATGAGTCTGTTTGCCCAATTCCACCCTAGTGAACCTATAATCAGACACCTGCATCTCTTCATGTGGTTTATCAACAAGAGGCTTTGCAATCTCAGCATATTTCATTCTATTGCTGTCAACAAACACTTGTGAGACTGTTTTTGCTTTCTTTGTAACCATCGGTTTTGATTTCTTCAATTTTTGGAAATAAAAAATATCAGGAGACACTGCTTGTTTCTTTCTTTTTGGAGCAATTGAATTCAACCATGGAGGAAGATCCAAGGTTGTCACATCTGAAATAGCAACTGCAGTCTCACTTTGTGTTACAACAAAAATTCTAGGAGGTGCCTCAGTTTGTACAGCAACTATGTTTTGCTCAGAAGACAAATTACAACTAGGATTGGCCATGAAAGAATCAAAGCTTGTTACATATGTATCTATTTCTGGAAAAGTCATTTCTGAAATGGTTGGAAAGATTGGATTTATGTCAAAAATACTCTTGAAGTTATTGGGCAAGCTTGTTATGGGAGTATTCGCTATTGATGAAGACTGATGACTAGTCTCTTGAGGTGGAATAGAAGGAACAAATACGGTGGAAAAGGAATCAACATCACTGTCGATAGGGGACATAGGAGATATAGCTGATTCTGGTATTGGAGCTTCGATGTGAGGAGTTATCTCACTTAGAGAGGTAGAGGTCTCAAGTACCTCATCTTCTTCTTGCTGATCCAAAACCTAAATCTGCATTTGATTGATTTCCTTTCCTTTTGATGTTTCCCTTTCCAATGGTTGTTCCGCAGCTCTGCTTACTTTCAGCTTAATTCTGGTACCTGAAGAGGAAGCTCCTTCTTTTGATTGCTCTCTAATTTCTGATTTCAATCCCCTAGGACCAGCTGGATCATCTTCAGCTCTAACTTTGATTTTGATAGTTTTAACACCTATGCTTTTGAGCCAAGAGTTGGTGTTCGCCAAGACTGATTGAAACCTATCAAAGATAGAGACGGATTCCTTTTGAGACCACTGAATTGCAGGAATAGGGGCATTAGCAACTCCTTGTTCTTCGTATTCAGGATCCAAAATCTGCCTATCATCAATTACTCCCTCTGGAATTAAGGTCAGATTTAGATCGATAATTTGCTCCAAAGTTAGCCTGCAGTAATCCATTTTGTATATATCCTTTTCTGTCCGGAGGTCTGCCCAAATGTCTTCAATGCGGTGAACATGAGTGAAGGCTCTTTTTATTTTATCTTTCATTCTTCTATAATCAAAATCTGCTCTTGCCTGGAATCTCTTCAATGTTATTCCCTGAAGTTCAGTCTCCATTGCTTTGGCTCTTGAAGAAGTTGTCAGAGAATACCTGCCGATTACCAATGGATTATGTGAAGAAATACCAATTCCAGACTTATGTTGCGTAGCTTGACGTGAATGAACTGCCATCAACTGTCTTCCCAGCTCCATCAGAATGATCTTATCAGTCGGATATCTTGGAAGCATATAAGGTTGGTCTTCAAAGCATCCAACTCTCATATAAGTGAAGGTAGGAAATTGAAGAAACAAGCAGCCATACTGATTAACTTTATTCCAAGCTGCCTCAGATACCCTGTTATTTGCTAGTTCTTTGTCAAACAAACACATAAAATAACCAAAGAAGGCATCTTGAACCCTTCTATAATGTGCTCGACTTGGAATAAAAGTCAGCTGATCATAATATTTCCATACAGGCACCAACGATCTGTCACCTTCAGGAGATAGGCCTGGAAAATGTCTCAACGAAGCTGCTATATAAACCAAGTACGAGTTCATATAGAAGGTAAGAGTGGTAGGGACTTGTGCAAGCTGTTCACACAAACTGTCACTGATTATTTCTCCCCAGAATATCGGATGATATGCTTTTTTAATAACTACCATGAACTTATACATCCAGTTTTCAAACACATACCTTCAACCCTGCTATTCTGCTCAGAAGAGTGATCATATCATTAATTTCCTCTATAAAATCAGACCGATACAACTTGGGTATCCGGGTCACACAAGGTCGTGATTTGAGAAGCCACTTAGAATTGATATGTCTAATACAATCACTCTTTTTCTGCTCAAAATGTCTGTGAGCACTCTTCAATGAGATCTCTGAATATGTAGTTGCATCAGGAACTCTGAAAACTCTGTTGATTGTTTCAGCATCAAGTCTGTTAACCATGTTGCCATCATCGTCCTTGATTGTTCTAGATTCTTTATCAAAGTGTGCTGCACATGCAAGGACGAATTCTGGTTCTAGGGAAGCAACAAGAAAAGAGGACACCAGATGAATATGACTCCTCAGCAATTTTTGCATATCAGAAGAAGTAGATTTCTCAGCTCTCCCAAGAAACTCGGACATATCAATATGCCCTATTTCTGTGTCCTTGATCTCATCAATATTTGAAACAACATGAGACGGAGAAATCTCATTTTGATATTTATCAAACTTGTATTTCATCTTTTTGCTTTTAGGAGAAGTTGGCTCGTCTGTCATTGAACAGGAATCTGCAAGACTGCGGTGAAAACCCCTGTAGAAACCCTAGTTTCCCCCTGACACTGCTCCTGACTGATTTTTAGGTTTTTCTAAAGGTTTTTGGTTTTTTTTGCATATTTTGTGTTTTTGATGCAATAAATGAAAGGTACGATTTTGACAATAAATTGAAATAAATTCAATAAAAATAAAATAGCTCTGGAAATGAGAGAATATCGATGCCAGTTTATTCAAACTTCTCTACTGATTACAATGATATCCAGAAACATGCAATGAATAAAATAAAGAATTTTCAATATTTTTAGAACCTGGTATTTGCTGCTACAGAAGTACAGAAATGTACGGCTGCAATAAATGAAGTCCTTTCCCTTCTGTTTGATGATGGCAGATGACTCCAGATACAGGGGCGCCACTCTGGAGAAATTATCAAGCCAAGGAGAGAGGCGTTTCTCTTTGCAAGAAAAAGGACGGCTCAACACAGCTGGTACGGCCTGATGTTAGCAGCTTTAATGATAGGTACGGCCTCCTCAAATTAATGCTTAAGTCTCTGAATATGGTGCGCCCAAGGCAATAGATGATATCTGAATGCAAACAACTGAAAAGAACTGAAGATATGAATTTCTCTGAAGCTCTGTAGTTTCCTCTGGATGAGAAAACCTCTGCTGGCAATAAATCAAGTGGTATCCCACACCCTCTGAATTGCTTTCCGATGGAGATGGCTCATTCCCCAAGGAATTCGAACGCAAAACCCTAGAGTCTCTTGCTCAGACAAAACTTGACCAGTTTCAATATCAATAATCTCATAATGGCACAAAAACCAAGGCAAAACCCTCTTAAGGCTGAAAAGTGCGATTTCCTTAAGAATAGGGTTTCATTAAAATATTCAATTTTAATTCTTTTAATTCCTCCATAGTTCTCAGCTGAATATTTTAATATAATATCAAATGTCAAACTGGCCCCCTTTAATGATGGCGCACCCCTCAAGGCAATCACTTAAGTTATAATTTTAAATTATAACTTTATATTATAACATTAAATAATTAATATTTAATCAGTATAATAAAATATTAATATCTTCCTCGAAAATCATCCGATTACTGATCTGTCTGATGCTGACGAACTCTGAAGTGATTCCGAATGCCGCCAAAGCCATATTGCTAAAAATAGCAGGGGTCCCACACTGCCTGCCAGGAACTGCTAAAAATAGCAATTCTGCAAAAAGCCTCCGATCGAGCCAGAACGAAAGACCACTGATCAATCTCTGCTAACTGAAGCTGAGCCAAGCTCCAAAGTGACCCTCTATCCAAACAATTAGCCTACGAGGGTCGTGTGATAGGCCAATCCTGTCCTCTGAGAGATGTCACTGAGAAGGGGACATGACAGTCCGCCCCTCCTGAAATTGCTTGTCCTCAAGCAATCTTCAATGCCTGATGTCGCTAATCTTCCTCGGGCTTCCCATGTCGCGATCCTCAACCGCAAATCTCTCCATTTACCAGATATTCTCGAGAATCCTCCGACGTGAATCGTTTCTCCTGCATCTGTGATGGACTCGTGTAATTAAGATCAACTTTCCTCATCATCTATGGAGGTAAGACCGCAGACGGTACCACGATGACCCAACGCCTCTTGAGGCGCTTGATACATGAAATACGTTGTGTACCCCGGGCCTTCGGCTGAAGCTCAAGCTCGTAGTTACCTCGCCAACTCTCCTCAGATCCTCGAAGGACCGTGAATAACGCGGGCTTGAGTCACACTCCACTCTTCCTAAGAGTGGATCCACTTTAGGCCGCAAAGACAGGTAAACCATGTCACCAACCCTCAAATGCCTCCGGCCCCTCTTCCTCGATCCGTGATACCGTCAAGGATTTTGTGCCTTTTCAATATTCTCCTTGAGAGCCCTCATAGTGTCCTGACTCTCCTGCAACCATCCTCCTGCACTCGGCACTCTGCTATCGCTCAGTAGCAAATCTAGGAAACTCGGCGCCTCATACCCATATAGTGCCATGAAGGGTGACATCTGAATGGTCATATGGAATGTCGAGTTATAGCAATACTCACACAAGTGTATCCATTTGACCCACGCCTTCTGCTGCCCTGCAATATAATTCCTGAGATATCCTTCCACCCACTTATTCACTATCTCCGTCACCATCCGTCTGCGGGTGGTAACCGTGCTCGTGTAAGCCGGGTCCCCAAGAAAGCTCAAGACCTCCTCGCCGTGGTTACTTCAGAACCACTATCTCACACCACGATGCCCGAGGCAACCCATGAAGTCTCGAATATCTCACTAAGAACACCTTCGCCACCTCGGGTGTAGCCGCGGTAAGTCGGTGACGGAAGAAGTGGGCATACTTCGTAGTTTCTATCCACAACCACGATATACAATCAATGCTCTTGGGATTTAGGCAAGTTCGCGGATAAAATCCATCGACAGACATTCTGCACTTCCTGTCAGGAATCGGAAGTGGCTGTAGTAAACCTGCCGGGTGAGTGTTCTCCTACTTGTTCTGCTGACAAACAGGGCACTCACGCACATACTGAAGAACATCTCTCTTGAGACCTTTCCATGTGAACCTCTCCCGTATCTGCCTGTAAGTCTTGAAGTATCCGGGATGTCCTGCTGTAGGGATGTCATGAAAGGCTCGCATAACTATGTTCTTCACCTCTGAACTGGGAATCAGAAATATCCTATGCTTGTAAATGATCAAGCCATTCACAAGTGTGTACCGGTATCAACCGCTAATCCTCGGTACCGAGGCCCAACCGGGTTCTGGCATACCGGCCACTATCAAATGCCTCCAATCCTCTCGGAATCAACCATAGTGCTCGGCACGTCTACGGAGAGTGCATCCACACTACGCCAGGTCCCTTGATATAAGGAAATATCAAAGTCATAAGCCTCGCGAGCCATCAATCTACTTCTGCTGTCTGTCATTGAGATCTCGCTGCCCCAAGGAGTGTCTCAGACTGTTATGATCAGTCTTGATGCAAAATTTGCTGCCAACAAGGTATTGTCTAAATTTTGCCAAAGCATGCATAATCGCGAGCATCTCCTTATAATATATACTGTACAAACGCTCGGGTCCTCTGAGCTTGCGGCTCTCATAAACTATCGGGTGCTTGTCCTGCATAAGCACCGCACCAATGCCCTCACCTGATGCATCACATTGAAGCTCAAACGGCTTCGTAAAGTCGAGTAGTGCCAAAACAGGGCAAGTGGTCATCAACTCCTTGAACTTCACAAAACACTCCTGTGCCTCAGAAGTCCAAACAAACGCCCCCTTCTTCATCAAATCTGTCATCGGGGCTGCATGTCGTGAATAGCCATTCACGAACCTACGGTAGAATCCACACAGACCGAGAAACCCTCTCAACTGCGTCAGGTTCGCCGGTGTGGGCCAATCAACAATGGCGCGGATCTTTTCAGGATCCATGCGCACTCCATCTGCACTGATAATATGACCAAGATATAACAATTCGGGCATTCCCAAGTCGCACTTGGATTCCTTGGCGTACAAGGACTCCCTCTCCAATATGCTCAACACTGTCTCCAAATGAGCCAAGTGCTCCTGCCAAGTCCGGCTGTATATCAGGATGTCATCGAAAAAGACCAACACAAACCTCCTCAGCTGTGAATGGAAAACCCTGTTCATCGTAGACTGAAAAGTGGCTAGTGCGTTAGTGAGCCCAAATGGCATCACTACGAACTCGAAGTGCCCACAATGACATCTGAAGGCTGTCTTCTCTATGTCCTGCTCACGGACTCTGATATGATGATAACCCGACCGTAAATCAATCTTCGTGAAATAACAGGCACCATGGAGCTCATCAATAAGCTCATCTATCCTCGGTATCGGGTATCTATTTTTAATTGTCCTCTTATTCAGGACCCTGTAATCAATGTACATGCGCAACGTTCCATCCTTCTTCTTCACCAATACAACAGAAGAGGCGAACGGGGATTTGCTCGGTCTAATGTGACCCATAGCAAGTAACTCCTTTATAGTCTTCTCAATCTCATCCTTCAACCTTTTCGGATGCCTGTAAGGAGTTATCATGACGGGTTTCGCACCCTCCTCGAGCTCAATGATGTGCTCTATCCCTCTGTCTGGAGGTCTACCTGGCGGAATATCACTGAACACCTTGTCATGCTTGACTCTCAACTGCTGGATGTCCGGATGATACTCTGTCTTTCGCTGTCCCTCCTGTAGAGGTGCTAAATGACACTCTGCAGCCCACTCTACCATGTCGTGTCGCATGAGCCGCTCCATTCGGCAAAAGGAAATTGTTTTAAGGTCGCTGTCCCGTATTGCCTTAAGAATGTGTGTCTTTCCGTCGACCTCAAAACGAATCTCCATATCCTTGAGACGAAGTGTAACCTCCTCCAATGAGTGTAACCACTTCATTCCCAAGACCAAGTCAATGTCTCCCATATTAACAACGTAATAATCTACCTTGAACTCATAGTTGTTCAAGCGTAAGGGGAGATCTCTAATCATGCGCTCACATCTCAAAGTGTACCCATCTGCCACTTTGACTCTGATGCCCTCGAAGTCCTCAGTGATAAGTCCTCGCTTCTCAACGAATCTAGCATCTATAAAGTTATGTGTGGCTCCGGTATCCAATAGGGTAATGACCCTCTGACCTGCTAATACACCTCGTAGCCTGAAAGAACCCTCCTGCTGGATGCTAGACAAACGGGCCTCCTGTACCTGAAGCTCGGGCTCAATCTCTGCTCTCGGCTCTGGAGCCTCTGACTCTGAATCATCTGTATGCTCTGGCTGATCAGAATTTTCTGATTCTGAGTCCTCATAATATGCCCACATAACACGATTTGCCTTGCCCTTAGGTCTTAGAGGACAATCATGACTGGCATCATACGGTCCCTTGCAGTAGAAGCAAAGCTTCTTCCTGCGAAGGTCATTCAGGGCCTCACGATCCAAAGGTGGGAACGCTGATTTTCCTTTTGAATCGTTTCTAAAATCTGATTTGTCTTTGTTATAATCTGATTTTTCCTTGTTTTTATTAAAGCCCTTATTGTCTCGGAATGATGAAGAACCTCTGGAGTTAAATTTATTTGTCGGGGCTGCGAACTCCATGTTACGTGCTTTCTTCATCGCTTCCTGTAATGATGGAGGATCGAAGGCTTTGATCCAGCCTCTCAGTGGCTCGGTCAAACCCTCCATAAAGAGAACTACCAACCGCCTCTCAGATATGCTCGGAACCATGACGGATAGTCTCTGGAAATCACTGATGTATGCCTCGAGACTGCCACTCTGCCTCAACTGTGCCAAGTCTCGGAAGTAGGTTTCCGGATCCTTCCGGTCAAACCTCTCTACCAATCTATCCACGAACTCCTGGTAGGTAGTAACCCTGTCGTGCTGTAAGGTGACCATGCCATGGTGCCACCAGTCGTATGCTACTCCCTCGAGGTGCAGTGTAGCATATCTAATCGCGTCTCGCTCAGCCATCGGACGCAAAGTGAGGAATGTGTCAAGCTTGCTAATCCAAGCTTGGGCAGTCATCTTCCCACTACCGTCAAACATCACCAAATTAAGCCTGTTAGTTGCATGTTTGAGGTCATTGTTCTGCTGCCGGGGTCTCCAATCCTGTCGAGCCCTGTTATGTTCCCGCCTCTGTGTAACAAAACGGTCAAAAGAGATCCGTTCCCTGACTGCAGGAGGTATCAACTCCCACTCCTCGTTCGCTGCCATAAGGTTATCAGCAAACAAATCCTCGTGCTCATCACCTGGTAAAGCCTCATCGGGCTCCTGTCTCGTGAAGGTAGGCCTGGTAGGCCTATCGGCTGTCCGTGACACCGTCCTAGGTGCTCTCCGTGACCCTGCCTCACTCCTGTCATCGTCACGATGTGGTGACGGTCTCCTCGGAGTCCCTAATCTCTGTAGAGCCACCGCTAACCGCTGCGGTACTACCGATCGCTCGACTACACGATATCCCCGGAAAGTGCTGGTAAGACCATCATCCCGATCCCCGGGCATTCCGCGGGATCTCCTCGCCCCTCAGATATCGACCTTACCGCCATTCCTCGTTATCCGGCTACCCATGATATCCGGGTCACCGCTTCGTCATATTGCCTTTCAATCAAGGCACATCTGCGTGTATAATACCTGTATGTATCAAATTCCTCTGGCTGCATGTGATGGCTAAACCCTAAGGATGGCAGGATTTAGCTCTGATACCACTGTAGAAACCCTAGTTTCCCCTTTTTCTGTCTCTGATTGTTTTTTGAAGGTTTTCTGACGTTTTAGGTTTTTTTGCAAATTTTTGTGTTTTTGACAATAAATGAAAAGTACGGCTAGCTTGAAAAATAATAATAAATTTCTATGAAAATGATAGATCTTCAATATGCAAAGAAAATACACTGTAGAATGAAGGCGTTGCTTTTATGTATTCAACTGGCAACAATACATTAAGATCTGGAACATGCATCAAAGAATAACAATATTTTATTGAAGTAAAAACCTGGTATTTGCTGCTACAGCTGAAGTACAGAAATTGTACGGCTGCAATTAATGATCTTCTATCCTTCCATTTGATGATGCCTGATGATGCTCCAAAGATATGCGCCACTACTGGAAATGATTGGAAGCCAATGAGAAAGGCGTTTCACCTTCTAAACAAAGGACGGCTCCAGCAATATGGTACGGCCTGGTAAAGGTACGGCCAGGTACAGCTGCTTCAATGTTTGGTACGGCCTCCTCAATACAATGCCTAAGTCTCTGGATTTGGTGCGCCCAAGCTAATAGATGATCTCTGAATACCAATACTGAAGAATCTCTGACAATATTAATTTCTCTGAAGCTCTGTAGTTTACTCTGAATGAGAAAACCTCTGCTGGCAATAGATCAAGTGATATTGCACACTCTCTGAATTGCTTTCCGCTGGAGATGGCTCGTTCCCCAAGGAAGTCGAACACGAAACCCTAAAGTCTCAGGCTCAGATCAATTTGATCAGTCTCAAAATTCAATAATCACATAATGGCACAATTCCCAATGCAAAACCCTCTTAAGGCTGAAAAGTGCGATTTCCTTAAGAATAGGGTTTCATTAAAATATTCACGTTTTAATATTTTAATATCTCAATAGTCTCCCCGCCAATATTTCAATATAAATCAAATGTGAACCGGGCTCTTCATGATGGGCGCACTCTCAAGGTAATCACTTGCTATAATTTAAAATTATAACTTTATAATATAAACATTAGCCACTAATACTTAACTACTATAATTAAATATTAATATTTCTCCCGCTACTTGTCCGCTCGTTCACCGATGTCAATTTAACTCCTCAAGTGATTCCGATACGCCAAAGCTATATCGGCAAAATAGTAACCGCATCGCTCGCCAGAACTCATAAAATAGTACTAAAGTCTCCGGATCGAGCTGTGGAATTAAAGACATTGAATCGACATCAAACTCACTGATCAAGTCAACTAAGTTCGGCGACCCTCTATCCAAACAATCACCTACGAGGGTCGTGGTGGATAGGCCAACTCGGCCCTCCTCGGGAGATGTCACTTATAAGGACATGACATACACCGGGCTATATATAATTTAATTTAATGAGTAACCGAACAAGCTCAAATTTCAACTTCTAAAATGATTGATGCTAATATGATATCACGATACATTGATAAGTGAAAGTTCAAACAAGAAATTGTGTGACTGTGTGTGTATAGATATGTTTGTGTGTGTATATGCATGCAAAATTGGCATCCTATGTATGTGTATAGATATGCATGTGTGCACAGTGTAGTCTTGACTCTGCATACATACATACCTACACACACACACATCATACTTACAAGTTACACACACATGTTGCAAGCTTGCATGCATACACATATATCCACACACACACAACTTCTTTTCATCCACATAGATTACTCGCCCATTTGCGAACTATTATTGAAAGTCTCAAAGTACTTTTATAGTGGAATATCTACAATAAATTATTAAATACAATATGGAAACTTTGAGCAATTGCTATGGAATGATAATCTGCTGCTCCCACCTGCAACAGCCAACAAGGTTAGGAGTTAGGAGTTAGGACTGCAATGCCAATTTGCATACAAGTAAATTAAATCAATGTGCATCCAACAAAAAATACAAATATAAGAGTGAAAAAACTGAAATTAGAACAGATAGCATACTAAATGAAATGTCTTTCACTTTGATAGTTTACTGTTTGATAATGATTGAATAAAGTTAAACAATTAACAATTAGCTGATTGTTCCTTTGTACTGGATTTGTTACAACTTCTAATATATTTATTATTCAACTTCTAATATTGTAGGTTAATATTTAATCACAATGGCATCCACCTTTGCATCTGGTTTGGACTCAACAGCCACAAGTCAGCCCATTGAAAGGAGACCCCATGGTAGCCGTGATCCCGCTTGGAAACATGGTTATTACGGGCTAGTACCAAGGAGTGTTATTTGTACTTGGTGCAAGAAGTGGGTTAGTGGAGGCATTAATCGCCTCAAATACCATCTTGCTGGTATTCCTTGTCGTGATGCAAGGCCATGTAAAGACGCCCCTGAAGAGGTGAAATGAGAGATCACAACTGTTCTTGTAGCACTTGATGAAAAAAATTGGAGGGGGCAAAGACACAAGCAGCCATACAAGAATCCATTGCTCCTAATTCGGCTGAAGATTCTGAGGTGAATATGCAAGGCATTGTGGGCTCTAGTAGTGGTCCACGTATATGTACCCCATCCACTTCATCCACTTCGAGCGAATTCCGCCAGGTGTAATGTCCCCTTCTCATCAATGATCAGCATTGGCTTTCTTCAGTCTATTCCGGAACCCGTAGACTGGAATGAGGTGGAAATTAGGGTTTCATGGGCTTGGCTTTTGTAGCAATTCATATTATTTACTATTTTTAGTAAATGCTTGTTGTGGCAGTTGCAGTTGTCAATTCTTAATCCTTGGCAGTTGGAGCAGTTGTTATAATTTGGTTTGGTCTTCAGTTGGCAAAAATATTTAATTAATGGCTTTTTGTTCTAATTCACTGTTGACTCCCACCTTGGCCTAAGGAGATAACTTAAGTTGTTTTAAAGTGGGGCCATGAAGGGGTACGCCTTCATCATAAATTTAATTAGTCTTTATTCAAATATTTCATCATCTTGGAAAAAGGACGCCACTTTTATATTTTTGAATAAAGTGAATTTTTAAAGGCCTTTTGGGACGCCACCTTGTGAAGTTGAATGGTTTTTGGAATTTGAAGGGTCTCCTGTGTCTCTTGGGCTGCTTCTCAGGCAATTGAAGAGGCATGTTGAGTTCTTATTTATTGACAGTCTTTGCTCCAGCTTTTCATCCATCAATTACCTTACTGTTATGCTGTCAAAATGACTATGGACATTTTGCTATTGCTTCGAGGATGCTACCTCCTAGCCCCTTCCCAATTTCGTGTTTGAAATATAGCACCTAGTTGGAATATTGCTGCTTCTCACAACAGACTAGCAGATTGAGCATTAAAGGTTGAGAATTTCGGTGAATTCTACAGTTTTGAAGTTCCTGGTTTTTACATAGCTGAAGCTGAGTTTTGTTCATAACTTCTAAAGCAAATTTTATTCTGTTCTGGGTACTTTGGCCATGCATTAGTCAACTGAAGGCGCCATCTTTCACAAAATTTGAGAATTAATTTCCAAGTATTCAATTTTATATTGCAAAGTCGATTTTCCTCAAGGGCCGTACCATTTAATGTTGTCTTGGGATTCGTGCCAAATAAAGTAGAGACTTTGATTGCTGTTTCTGGATTCTATCTTGGGCGCCAGACTTGTAAGGTGCTTTTGCAATTCGTTTCACGCCATTCGGAGAAGAAATAAGTGAGTTATGAGTGTTTTTCTGTTTTCCAGTTTGCTGTTCTAAATTTCCAGAACTCAGGATTTTGCATCAGATTTATCAGTTTCCAGTTTAATCACCATTTCAGTCATTGGAAAGCAAAGAACATTGTTATAATTCATTCTTATATCAATATTTCACTTCTCTATCATTGTAACTCATCTAATTGCAGTCATGTTGAAATTGTAAGGTTTTGATTAGTAGTACTAATCTAACCATTTTTATTGCTGCAACTATTTGATTTGTTTCTCATTAAAGTCCCCTGGATGGTTTACCGCCAGTGTGGTTAAATTGTTTGTAAATCTTGTACCCACTTAAGTGGTGAATCCCCACAGTTCTGTGGATGCCCGCCGCAGCGGATGAATTGCTTATTTTGTAATCTTTTCCCCCCACTGTTTGGTGGTAGCGTGGAATTGTTCTCTCATGGCTGGTTATCCGCCTAATTAGTTCATAATTTCAATTTCTTAAACTCCGTCATATGTTAGCACCTCGCCCTCAGTGGGATCTTGCGTGCACATTCTTGACGTTGAGTAGTTCTTCTATTCAAGTTCAGTTTCTTCAGTTTAAGTTCAGTATCTTCCATTCAA
>VDFB02303382.1:96929-133443 GCA_007258455.2 Sequoia sempervirens
CCAACTATCCTTGGCATACTCTGCCACTATCATATGCCTCCAATCCTCCGATATATGAACCATAGAGCTCAAATATGGCCTGCGTGAAAGTGCATCGGCTACAACATTCTGTGTCCCTTTGATATACGAAATATCAAAGTCATATGCCTGCAATTTACTAACCCACTTCTGCTGACGATCATTGAGATCTCGCTGCCCCAAGAAGTGTCTCAAACTGTTATGGTCAGTTTTTATGCAAAATTTGCTGCCAACAAGGTACTGTCTAAATTTTGCTAAAGCATGCATTATAGCAAGCATCTCCTTATCATAAATGTAAAGTTGCTCTGGCCCTCGGGCTTTAGGCTCTCATACACTGTCCAGTTGCTTGTCCTGCATAAGCACCTCACCAATGTCCTCACCTGATGCATCGCACTGAAGCTCGAAAGGCTTCGTAAAGTCTGGTAGTGCCAATACAGGGCATGTGGTCATCAACTCCTTAAACCTCATAAAACACTCCTGTGCCTCAGGAGTCCAAATAAATGCACCCTTCTTCAGTAAATCTGTCATAGGGGCTGCATGTTGTGAATAACCATTCACGAATCTACGGTAGAATCCACACAAGCCTAGAAACCCTCTCAACTGTGTCAGGTTTGCCAGTGTAGGCCAGTCAATAATGGTGCGGATCTTTTCAGGATCCATCCGCACTCCTCCTGCACTGATAATGTGACCTAGATATAGCAATTCGGTCATCCCCAAGTCACACTTGGATTCCTTGGCGCACAAGGACTCCCTCTCCAAAATACTCAACACGATCTCCAAGTGAGCCAGATGCTCCTGCCATGTCCTGCTGTATATGAATGTCATTAGAAGAAGACCAACATGATCTCACCAGTGATTGAATGAAAACTATATTCATAAATTAGTTGAAATATGGTAGTGCGTTAGTGAGCCCAAATGGCATCACTCTGAGAACTTCGAAAGTGCCCACAATGACATGGGAAGGCCGGTCTTCTATGTCTGCTCCATTACTCTGATCTGATGATGATACCGTAGTAAATCAATTTTGGTGAAATGCCGGGCACCATAAGGCTCATCCAATAAGCTTCGTCTATCAGCGGTATCGGATACCTGTTTTTGATCGTCCTCTTGTTCAGGACTCTATAGTCGATACACATGCGTAATGTGCCATCCTTCTTCTTTACCAACACAACTGAAGAAGCGAATGGTGACTTGCTAGGTCGAATGTGACCCATAGCAAGTAACTCCTTTATTGTCTTTTCTATCTCATCCTTCAATCTCTTAGGATGCCTGTAAGGAGTTATCATAACGGGCTTAGCGCCCTCCTTGAGCTCTATAATGTGCTCTATACTTACATGCGGAGGTCTGGCGTGGGAACATCAGCGAACACCTTATCATGCTTGACTCTCAAGCTGGCGTATGTCGGGGATGATATTGAGTCTTCTGCTGTCCTCACGTATAGGTGTTAAAGTGCACTCGGCAGCCCACTCTACCATGTCATGACGCATGAGCCTCTCCATTCGGCGAAAAGAAATTGTTTTGATGTTGCTGTCCCGAATTGCTTTTAGTATGTGTGTCTTCCCGTCAACATCAAAACGGATCTCCATGTCCTTGAGACGAAGAGTGACTTCCTCCAATGAATGAAGCCACTTCATTCCCAAGACCAAATCAATATCTCCCATATTTACAACATAGTAATCTGCCTTGAACTCATAATTGTTCAAGCGTAAAGGGAGATCCTTGGTGTACCCATCGGCCACCTTGACCCTAATGCCCTCGAACTCCTCAGTGATGAATCCGCGTTTCTCAACGAATCTAGCATCTATAAAGTTGTGTGTAGCTCCTGTATCAAGGAGGGTAATGACCCTCTATCCTGCTAACACACCCAGAATCCTGAAAGAGCCCTCCTGCTGGATGCTAGATAAACGTGCCTCCTGTATCTGTAGCTCTGACTCTATCTTTGGCTTAGGCTCTGAAGCCTCTGACTCTGAATCCCCAGAACTATCCTGCTGTTCGGAATTCTCTGACTCCGAATCCTCATAATATGCCCACATCACTCGATTTGCCTTGCCCTTAGGTCTTAGAGGAGAATCGTGATTGGCGTCATATGGACCTTTATAGTAGAAGCAAAGCTTCTTCCTGCGTAGATCGTTAAGGGCCTCTCGATCCAAAGGTGGAGCTGCTGATTTACCTTTTGAATCGTTTTTAAAGTCTGATTTTTCTTTGTTAAAATTAGATTTGTCCCTGTTTTTGTTAAAGCCCTTATTATCCCTGAATGAAGAATTACCTCTGGAGTTAAATCTACTAGACGGTGCTGCCAACTCCATGCTTCGTGCTTTCCTCATCGCTTCCTGTAATGAAGGAGGATCAAAGGCTTTGATCCAACCTCTCAGTGGCTCTGTCAATCCCTCCATGAAGAGCACTACCAATCGCCTCTCAGAAATGTTCGGAACCATAACTGATAACTTCTAAAAGTCACCAATATAGGCCTCCAAACTGACACTCTGTCTCAACTAAGCCAAGTCTCTGAAGTAGGATTCACGATCCTTCCTGTCAAACCGCTCAACCAATCTGTCCACAAACTCCTGGTATGACGTGATCCTGTCATGCTGTAGTGTCACCATACCGTGGTGCCACCAATCATAAGCTACTCCTTCGAGATGCAATGTAGCATATCTGATAGCATCTCTCTCGGCCATCGGCCGTAATGTAAGAAAAGTGTCCAGCTTACTAATCCAAGCCTGAGCTGTCACTTTACCACTACCATCGAACATAGCTAGGTTGAGTCTGTTTGTAGCATGCTTTAGGTCATTATTCTGCTGTCTAGGTCTCCAATCCTGTAGACCTCTATGGTGTTCTCTCCTCTATGTAATAAAACGGTCAAAAGTGATCCGTTCTCTGACCTCAAGTGGTACCAACTCCCACTCCTCGTTCGCTGCCATAACCGTATCAGCGACAACTCCTCATGCTCCTCACCTGCCAAGACCTCCTCGGCCTCCTGTCTCACAAATGTAGGCCTGGTAGGCCTGTCTGTTGTCCGTGAGGCTGTCCTAGGTGCCCTGCGAGACCCTGCTTCACTCCTCTCATCGTCACGATGTGGTGACGGTCTCCTAGGAGTACCCAATCTCTGAAGTGCTACTGCCAACTGCTGTAATACATCATCGGACCGCCGTTGACCTACACGAAGACCTTTGAGTGCATGCAAAACCTCTGCATCGTCCTGATCTCTGTTATTAGGTGGGATCTCTGTCCTAGGTATATCTGTTCTGTCAGCCCTGTCATTCCTATCAGCCATGTTTCCTGGCTGCCTGCTCAAACTCTGTTGCCTTTCAATCAGAGCACGTCTGCATGTGTAATACCTGTGAGACCCAATCTGCTCTGGCTGCATAAGACTGCTAAACCCTTAGGATGGCAGGATTTAGCTCTGATACCACTGTAGAAACCCCTTGTTTCCCCTGTTTCTGAATCTGACTGAGTTTTTGTTTGTTTTTGCAGTTTTTGGTTTTTTTGGTATTTTTGAGCATAAAATGCAATATTGCGATTTTGAAAGAAATAAAGAATAAATTCAAATAAAATAATATATCTCTGAAAACGATGGATTTTATTGCTAATATGGATGCCAAGCAATTTATTGATCTTCTGAGACAATTACAATAATGATCCACTAACATGCAATCTAAAAAGCAATGATATTTATGAAAACCTGGTTTGCTGCAGCAATAAATGATCTCCTTGCAAAAGTACGGCTGAGATGAATAACCACGTCCTCCTCTGCCAGATGCAATGCAGTGACTCTCTTGATATTTGCGCCCTGATAAATGAAGCCAGATGATGAAGACTGAAGGCGGTTTGCATAGAACTCAAGGACGGCTTGAAAGAGAAAGAGTACGGCCTGCTGTAAAGTACGGCTATGTCAGACCAGCAGGTACAAGTGGTACGGCTCCTTGTAATAAGTGCCCAAACTCAAGAATAAGATGCGCCTTAATTGCAATATGCTTTCCAGATGAAAACCTATGTTGAAACTCTGTAAATAAATAATCTCTGAAGTTCTATGATCTCTTCTGGATGAAGAAACCTCTGTGCTGGAAATAAATCAGATGTTATTTCACACCCTCTGAATCGCTCTCACTGGAGATGGCTCGTTCCCCAATGCGTTCGAGACTGAAACCCTAAGTTTCTGTGCTCAGACCAAAGTTGATCAATTTTCAATAACTCAATATCACATAATGGCTCGATTTCCAAGGCAAATGCATTATACACTTGAAAAGTGCGAATTCCACAATAATAGGGAATATTAAAATAATTCGCACTTTTAATATTTAATTTCTCAATAGTCTCCGGTATAATTTTTAATTGAAAAATAATTCACAACTGGCCCCTTTCTGATGATGGGCGACCCCTTCACTGAAATCACTTAAGTTATAATAAAATATTATAACTTTATATTATAATGCTCTAATAATTAATATTTAATTAAATCAATTAAATATTAATATCTCTCTCATTATTCATCCGATGCACGAGCCGTCTGAAGCTGATGAACACTGTAGTGATTTCGGACGCTAACAATCCATACTGCTAAAAATAGCAGGGGTCCCACGCTGACTGCCAATAACTGCTAAAAATAGCAACTTATGCCAGAAGTGTCCGAACGAGCCCGAACGAAAGCCAACTGATCAAAAACTGCCAATCTGAAGCTGAGCCAACTCCAACTAGACCCTCTATACAATCTATCAGCCTACGAGGGTCCCATGATAGGCTAATCCTGTCCTCGGAGAGATGTCAACTAGAAGGGGACATGACATGCAACCATTTTAAATTCAGTACTTTCTGGTTAGTTTAGGAAACAAGAGCTTTATAGACAAACCTTTCGAGCATTCCAATTGCTTTCTCCACTGTTGAACAATTTTGTAAGTCCCCTTGAAATACCAGCAAATCACATCAAGCCAACTGAGACTATCCACTGCATGAAGGAACCTTGGAGTTGAATGCATGATCTTTCTAGCAATCTTAGCATGCAGGAGATTTTGTTCAAGAGAGGATACAGTCGCCGTTGGTAACTTTATTTTGTGTTGGTGTGGTCACGAAAAACACATCAACATGCCCTTCAATCCATCTAATGTCACCTCCTCGGGAGTTAAGCGTTTTGCAAACAAGGCCTCGAGTGTGCTGAAGACGCCCTCCTGAATGTTTCCCATAGCCTTCCTCACTTTGACCGATTCTGCTCGCACTATATCAAAGAAACCTCAACCAATGAATGCTACAAAATACCAACTTGGAAAATCATACCGATCCCCTTCTTGGATCACTCCTCCTTCAACCAAAGTTTGCATAGGCATATGCATAAAGGCTGCCAAGCGTGGAATGGTCTTGTCCTGATAGATGTGAGTTTCATTCCAAGCTTGATCAATGTTTTCCATACAAGCGAGGATGCTCGAGGCATGCTGGAAAGATGAGAGAAGGTCCTCCACGAACTTTTCAGCTTCAACACGGACACCACCTACCCACTTGTCTGCTTCCTGAATCATCTTCTTCAACTCTTCGAGCCCACTAAGTGACTCTCTTGGAAGCTCATCCGGGAGGTCCACCACTGGATTATCCTGTGCACATGAACGCGCTAAGTGTTGCACATAGCCAATCAACGTCTTGTGCTCCTTTTTCAACTTCTTGTATTTTTCTTCTTTCTAAGCAATCTATCTTTCAATGCCCAAAAGGAGCTGTCAACTTCCTCAATTACTTGTGCTCCTGTAGGACGTCTTAGTTCAACAGTGGTGATCACATAGTTCTCAGGCATTTCTTCATCTCGATCACATTCCTCCCTTGGAACAGCAACATGAAGGGTGCATGAGCCATATTTATCTGATTCAATCTTTGAATATTTTCTAGCTCTTTTCTTCTTTGGCGACCCACTAATTCTGTTGAGGAAAGCTTCCATCTCAATTGCCAGGTCGGTGTCATCCTCTGGATCTCTTCTCATCCTCCCAGCAAGCCAATCTGGTACAACTTGCTGCGTGTTGCAGATAACAAGTGGTTGTTCTTCTGTTGCTTCCACTTCATGGGCCTCATCCCTCGCAATTTGCTAAGGCTCATCTGTTTCCATGTGCTGTGCATCCTCTTCAAGACTTCGAAATTCTAGCTCTGTAGTATTTTCATCCTCAAAGGCTGCCTCAATCACATGCTCCAAGCGGATGTCAATTTTTTTTCTTCTTCTCCCTCCAACTGGCCCTTACTCCTAGGAGCATTAACGCTCTGACTATCCGGCTCCCTAGGCAATGGCTAATTGACTTCCCCTAACTCATGCTCTTCATCCAATCTAACCCTCTAACTTGCAAACAATGAAACCTCACGCACACTAGAAGAGTGAATCAGTAATTGTGTGGGTGATGCTTCCTCCGTTCTCTGAGCTGCCGGCTGAACTAGGACCTCTTCCTGTGGCTCTGTGTAATGTCCCCTTCCCGAGCGTGATAATTTATGTTAACCGTTGGCCTATTCTAGAGACTCGTAGGCTACTCAGAGGGTAAAATTAGGGTTTCCCGTTTTAGAGGTTGTTGTTGCTCAAAGTTTGGAGATTGAAGTGCGGATTCTTTCTGGGTTTTCAAAGAGCTTCGCAGTGGTATGACTTGCAGTGTGATCCAAGCAACTTCAAGAATTTACTATTTTTAGTAAATTCTATTTCTGGCAGTGGTCCTGTGGTTTTCAATGCGGTTGGCTCTCTTCTTCAGCCAGTTCAGTTGGTTTGATCATTTTTGGCCTTGGGATGCATTTTGGAGAGATAAGTTCAGTTGATTTAAATAATGTTATATTTTAATGTTGACCCCCCCCCTTGGCCTAGTTGCTTCACTTCAGGTTGTTTTTAAAAAGGGGTCTTCAAGGGTGGAAGCCTCAGTCATTATGCAAATCGGTTAGAGCGAGGGATTGCACATACGCCACACTTGAGACTTCGGGCAAATTGTGAAGATGAATTCGAGTTCGTCGTGTCACTATTGTAGACTTCTGTTGGTCACTCTCTGATTACTTGTCGAAGATGTTGATGGTTTGTCGGATGATGATGGAGAAGTTCTTCTCAATTCTTATGTTAAGGATCAAGTTGCTAGGCAGCCACTTCGCTCGCCTGATTGGTACGCTAAGGAGAATACTTCTATTGAAGAGGTTTCCAGATCGGTGATCAAGACTAGTAAGTTGTTCTTGGAGAGCAAGCGAACGCGGAAGTCAGTTCCTGTAGCAGAGCCGCCAAAGGATTTCTCGTCATTGCCTTCTACTTCTAGAGCAAAACCCAGAGTTAAAGCCATTATCATACCTCCGGAAGGAGTTAGACTCAGTGGAAACACAGGGAAAAGAGCTACTGGTAAAAGGAAGCAGAAACAAATTGAGAGTATTCCTGAAGTTCCAACAGAGACAGTTATTCAGACTGAGCCTCACGTTTCACTTCCTAGTTCACCTCACGTTCCGCCTATTGATATAGATTCTGAGCCCGAGCCACAAATTCAAGCAGGATCGGAGACGACTGAAACACCACAGGTTGATACATCAGGGACAGTCTCTCCGCGAATTGAAAATATTGTTCAGTCTTGTTGGCTCGAGAAGTCTTTGGGAAGACAAAGGCGTGAACCGTCATACAATCTTGATTTATCTGAGTTTGGTGAGCCCTATCAGAGGAGATCAAACAAGAAGATAAAGAAGCAAGTGCATATCGAAAAGACCCCTGAATCAGAGATTGTGATAGAAGTTGCAGTGCCTCCAGAAGGTAAAAGCTTGGACGAGGTCGAAGTGGGTGATTTTACATTCACTAAGGCAAATCTTGGCAGGACCACACGAGAGACAGATGTATCTCTTCTCAAGATTGTTACCAATAATCTTGAAGAGCGTATCACGAAGGATGGAGAAGATAAGGCTTTACTCAAAACTGAAATTAGTCAACTTCGTCAATACATTTCTGATCTTGTTCATGGGAATCCAAATAGAGCACCGGTTCTTCCTCAGCACACACCTGCAGAGAAACGAAAATTGGATCAGTTGGTCAGTCATGGCAGACTTTTGGATGATTGGATTGACAGTTTAGTTGCTGCTGGTAAACTCTTCTTGCAGATTTATATCAGTTGAGGAGTGAGGCACACAAACTCCGTCAGGGTATTCAGTTGCTGGATATTGCAGTTGCAGAGAGCTTGGCAAAGGATCGCGTTCTTGTATCTCAGTTATCAGTTGCATGCGATGCTTTGGAGGAGATCGAAGATCAAGAGAAAGTCTTCACTTGGAAAGAGCAGCACCTTCTCAGAACAGAAATATGTGAGAAAATCTCTTCCAAGTTATTTTCACTGAAGGATGACGTAGTTGGAGTGCTTGCACTTGTCAGTGGCTTCGTTGTTCAGATCCCGTGTCATTATCTTCTCGAAGATGGCACGTATGTTGAGTTGGAAAAAGTTCAAGCGGAATTCGAGAAGCTGATTTTTGACAGCCTTGAAGGTGAACCTAGGGCGCCAAAATTAGAAAATGTTTCAGTGATTGCAGCCAGTTTGAGAAAGGCGACTGAAGAATGCAAAGATGGTGTGCACACAATTACTGAAAGTGGCAGAGAACTAAAGAAACAGACTGTTATTTTTAGCAGCATCAAAGTGCCAGATGACAGGGAGATCGATGAGTTCTTGGTCGAAGTGTTAGACCGAGTTGACATGGAGTGATCTGTCAGTTAGAACGTGCAGTTAATTTCTAGGGTTGAGTCCTGAGCAGCAGTTAACTTGACTTCCAGTCTTCAGTTCACTTGCTGACTTAACACATGCTTATCTCATCCTCGGAATTATCAACACAGGAGTTAGGATTAGGGTTTCTAGTTAACTGAAGGTAGTGGCCAGTTAACTTTGCTTTAAATAAGGACGTGCATGCTTGCACATTGTCCAATTAGGTTATTTGTACCAGTTAAACTGAGGGTAGTTGCCCAGTTAACTGTATAGTTTACTTCATTAGGGTTAGGGCGCATGACTTGCATGCATTGCAAGAACTGTAGTGAACACAAGGTGATTTTAGGGTTACCTACAACTTGATGTATATAAATAAGAGCTTATGCTCATTTGTAATTAACTTTTGCTTGAGAGAGAAATATATGCTGCGCCTACCTTGCCCTCAATATTGCTCTTTATGGTATTTGTTCATGTGTCTTCATTATTGCAATTGATTGTTATGCCACATAGGGTTTCGAAAGATTGTAATGCTGGATTCTTCCATAGTTTAGAGAAATCTGTCTTGTGAATCTTTTATTGTTATGATCGAACGTTATGCCACACAGGGTTTCGTAAGATTGTCATGATAAAACCGTTTTGTGAAGTGTTTACTATGCTGATCGAGTGTTATGCCACACAGGGTTTCATAAAGTTTTCATGGTGAATCTTCTCTTAGATTAGGAAAATCTGTTTTGTGAATCTTTTGTCATTACGATTGAGTGTTATGCCACATAGGGTTTCACAAAGATTTTGATGATAAAAGCTGTTTGTGAGTCTTTACTATGCTGATTGAGTGTTATGCCACATAGGGTTTCATAAGATTATCATAGCAAATTCTCAAATCTGTTTTGTGCTTAATAAACTTGTTCAGATTGAGATGATAGTTGCGCCACCTTGCCTTCAAGTAGAGAATCTGAATGCGTTTATCGTCTGATAGTCATAACCTTGCTCCGTTTCCTCTCGCTCTGTTTTCCTGAGGAGATTGGATAGATGTAAGTTGTAGTTTAGTTGATTTGCGAAACCAGAGAAAACTCAGCTGCAACGTGTAAGTTCTTTGAAGAAAGCCTTGTGCCTCTAGCAGCTGAAACAAAAAGACAGGACATAGTTTTAGCTTATTTTTCCTTTGCAAGTACATTTGTCAAAGCATAACGAGGGAGCTTCCCCTCCATAATTTGAAGAGCACTCATTACGTAGTGTACATAGGTTGTTCATAACAACTTCTACTCCAAAGGTGTTAGTTGTTACGCCAACAAATTTCAATCATCTCAGGGGTCATCTTCAAGGGCGCCCCTGAGCTACAGGGGCGCAACTTTACCAATTGACAAATTTTTGTGATGTGAAGTCTCTTTGTAATCTCATCTTCTGACGTTGACTGTTGGAGCTCTGGGACTTGGATGACTACATTTGATAGCTCGTCGGATAGGAAGACTAGTCGCGAAGAGATCAAATGCATCAACAATCAGGAATACCAAGATCTAACCCCTCTTTAATAAGTGCGCCCTTGAGCTACAGGGGTGCAAAAGTTGAAAAATGACAAGCTTTTGCAATCTGTAACCTCTAGAATCTTCAACTTCTGACGTCAGTTACCGGAGTTACGAGTCTCGGATAGCCTCACGGGATAGCACATCGGATAACTGGGGTAATTCTGAAGAGATCAACTGTGTTCATGAGCATATGCCACAAAACCTGGGCCTTCAAAAAGAAGGGCGCCCCTGGGCTACAAGGGCGCAATTTTGCTTTTCCTTGAGAAATCTCCAAAAATTGACCACTGAAATCTTCGTCTTAGCCACTGAAATGACCATGCAAAGGTGAAATTGTCATCGTGAAATGCTCCTCCATCGCAAAATGCTTCGTTTTGAGTCCCCGATTCAGGTTCTAATCAATGGATACTGCCTTTGACTGACACAACACTGACCAAACTCCATGCTTGATATTGCCCAAAAACTGTATTTGACATCATTTTAGCAAGGTTTAGACTCTTTTAAGCAAAATGCCTTGATGAAGCAAAAATTTGGTTTGGGTACAACAAGGAGCAAAAGGATATTGGATTATTTGAAGATATATTGAAGACCTCATTATTTGAGGTGACAGTCTTGAAGATTAGTCAATGAGGAGTAGGAGGCTCCTACGGATATGGATTCATCCCTCAATTACACTCCTGCCATTCAAAGGGAGTTAAATTCCAAGCACGAGTTGAGATCATGTCCAAGAAGAGGATTTAAGGCTCTAAAGATCAGTCAATGGAGGGGAGTTCACTTGCAGAGGATTTCTTTGCAATCTCTGTATTGAGGCAGGGATTAAGAGGGAGTTTTGTGTTCAACAAAATGAAGTCCTATGTCTTGAGGAACTAGAGTAACTCACTGAGAAGAAGTGAAGGTGTCAGCTAAGTGGGTTGCAGTGTTGCAAGGCCAGGTGCTAAAGTCCTTGGAAGACCTCTTTAGCTGCAGAGAACAGAATTGCACAAGATAGTCAATCTAGATTTGACATTGGTAGCTCTGCAAACCTATTTAGAATAGGGTGATCTAGGATGAGGTCGAGGAGGACAGTCCTGGACTCTTGCAAGTCATTAGTGTTGGAGGTGTGCGTTGGAAACCATTCCTCTAAGGCAAGCATTGCAGGAAATCATGGACGAGGTCACGAGGTTGATGCAAGTACTTGGAGCTTCAGAGGGAGTCACATCATCATGAAGATTTGTTGTAATGTATATTTCTCTGAGATGGAGAAATATGAGGTGAAAGCCATTGTAGTGTATATTTCTCTGAGACAGAGAAATATGAGGTGAAAGTCCTTGTAGTTTATATTTCTCTGAGACGAAGAAATGTGAGGTGCAAGCCCCTGTACATCTCTGAGACTAAGATGAGACTTCATGTTGAGAGACTCCATGACGAGGATATCTTCTACATCTCTAAGACTGAGATGAGATGTCATGTTGAGAGACTCCATGACGAGGATATCTTATACATCTCTGAAACTGAGATGAGACGTCATGTTGAGAGACTCCATGACGAAGATACCTTGTACATCTCTGAGACTGAGATGTGTTTTTCCACAAGTGGGTGTAGCCATTGTGGACGTCATGTTGAGAGACTCCATGACGAGCCCTTGCCCATCTCTGAGACTGAGATGTGTTTTTCCACAAATGGGTGTAGCCATTGTGGACATCATGTTGAGAGACTCCATGACGAGGATATTTGAAAATACCTCCCTAGGTAAGATGGGGTGTTAGTGTTTTGTAGCTTCGGGAGCTATTTTCTCTTAATATAAATTCAAACTAAGGAAGGTCGGCCTAATCATGTTTTTATAAACAAATATTATTCATTGCAAAGGTTGGCCCTACAAGAAAGGCTACCTAGCTTGTATATATAGGAGAAGGTGTCTCCTCATTTGATCATCAATTCAATCATTCCAATTCGTATTTCTTCAGCAGCAGGTTCGCCCTTCAAGAGCAGCAAATTTGACTCGAGGAGAAGAGTTAAAGACTTTGTGTATTCAAGAAATTGCACCATATATAAGTGCAGATCCATTGTATTGTATTCGGCCTTTCTAGGGCCTGATATTTTTTTCTGATTTATAAGAGAATATCTTGCTGGGTTTTTCTCCCTCGAGTAGGAGGGTTTTCCCAAGGTAAAATACTGTGTTCATTGTTCTATGTGTTGTGTTTCTCTGCTTATTGCATTTCTGATCTAAAAACTAACAAAAATTACTTGTTAATTTAAAATAAAATTAAAAAGAGAGATTTGTTGGTGTTTTTCCTTGCAACCCCCAATCCTAAGGAAAATCACAATTCCTAAACGAAGGGATCAACAAGTTAGGACAAAGGTCTTGCACTATCAATACATCAGGGACAAGAAAAAGCCAATGAACAAGGCTATAATCAGCCTTCTACAATTTGAGCTCCACAAAAATCAGGAGGGTGTTCCTACTCAAAGATCTACACGTATGATATGACTTGTACTAGACAACATATTATAGATTTCTATCATGTGGATGGTTCTCAGATAAATGTATAAAAGATGTTATACATTTTATTACATTTAGACATGATCCCCTTGCACCTCGAATCCACATTGAGAACATCTAATTTAAAAGAAATCTTCATCTCAAACACGCAAATGAGTTACATTAGAATCATTCCTAAGCATAACCCCTGTGTTCTTTAATCTCCATGAAGATACAGAAAACCTAATAAATTAAACTTGAAAATGGAAAAGATTCGTTAAGTTTTTAAATGCCAATTCCTTCCAGGGTTTGCACAAAAGAAAACACTAGACCAGTGCCTTGTCCATAACAGAGTCAAAATGAAATACCTATCTAGTAATAGCCCAAACACAAAATCAGTGACCATTAAGCCATTACTTCCTTATAATAATGAGGTCTCTTTAGGACATATCTGCAACATTCTTACTGATCCTGAATGCAATACAATATATTTAGTATTTAATTGAGAGCACATTTAACCCATTCTTTGAACAAGAGCCAACAATCTAAACACCTATTACAGCAAATGTGCTACAAAAACCATCATAATCCTTGATTACTTTGATTGAAAATATAATGCATACATTCTGGAGGCATTACAATATGACATTGTTCATCATAATCTGAAAATTGATTTGCTTTCTATTAACAGAAATGGATTACACCATTGGAACTCTGAAATTTAAAGAACTCCTAACTCTAGAGACAAATCCCTGTACAGAAATTACAAGATCCTCAACCTGAAAAAATACTGGAACCCCTACAAATGAGAACAATTTCTCATTTAAGAGAAAAGAGAAGAGAATAGAGAAGCCCTAAGGTTAATCCATTGATGACACATGGCATCACTCAGCTCCCTTGATTTGCAACCTGAATTGCATTTAGAAGATGCTTCTCCTTCATTATTCTCCCCCCTCTTTTCATGCTTGCAACTGAAAATCTCTTGTCCTCTTGCATTAGAAAATCCCGTGCAACCTTTTACCCTGCTTATAAAAACATGTTTACCAATTTCATTTTCACTTGGCAAGTGAAAAATATCACCCCTAGGTAAAAACCTATTTACTGGCAGTCAAAAACTTTGCTCTGTAGGTCCAAATTTTACCCAAATGTTGTTAACTTCACTGCTGGCTTTTAAATGTATGATTTAATCATACATTTTAACAATCTAGAGGCCTCATTTTATATTGCAAAAAGTTCAACATTTTGTCAAACATTTGGTCTGTAACCCACCTTCCTGTGCATTTTGTATGCAATGGCATCATTTTCACAATGCACTTGGGCCATCTTGCATCTCACTAGACTTATTTCGAGCTTACTGGAAGCTCGAAGATCATTCAAACATAGATAATACCCTCCTCATACAATTAGCAGCAAAGAGAAAACCTCTTCATTTATACCATTCAATTAGAAATGTCTGCAGGTTGTGATTGTTGTTTGTTGGGCGTTTTAGCTTGGAGGCAGCCAAAAATGCATTAAACATTGCTAAAATCGCTGCCCAAGCATGGGATATAGTTCAGGCACCCATTTGGAAGGCAGAAAACACTGTTTGCAGCCCAAAAATAACACTAAAAATTAGCTTAAAGCCCAAAAACGTGACCACATTATTTCTAGCTCCATGAAGCAATGAAAACATTGAAAAAAGCTTTAATAAAGCATTCGCAAGGTTTAAATAAAGTATTCTTAAATACTTTAATCTCCTTTACAGTCAGCTCTTCTCCTTCTCCTCTCCCCGCTTCCTCACAAGCACTTACTACCGTCAGCAAATACTCCAGCGGGCTGGCAGGTAAGCATTGAAAATACAGCCTTAACTGAGAAGGAGTCTCAGTATCAGTGATCCTCATTAATGAGTTCTTCTCTGTGAGAGAAGTTCGAGGTGAAATCCCTTGATTAATGAGTTCTTCTCTATAAGAGAAGTTCGAGGTGAAATCCCTTGATTCCACCCTCTGGGAGAGCCATGGTGGATGTCATGTGTGTGACTCCATAACAACATCACGTGAGAGAGACTGTGATGATTCCTCTTGTACTTGTGTTTTCACCCTCTGCGAGAGCTATGGTGAAAGTCATGTTGAGGTGACAACACGCAAGTGATGAACACTTGTACATACCATACATGGTTGTAGCCATTATGGTTGATATCACGATGAGGTGATATCTGATATCACGATGAGGTGATATCGTTTCTTTTCCACATATGGTTGTAGCCATTGTGGTTGGCATCACGATGAGGTGATGTGTCTTGTGCAGCAAGAAGTATTCCTCCCTAGCTGAGAGGGAGCGTTGATGTTATTGCAGCTTCGGGCTTCATACTTCCTTAATTATTTGTGATTATTTAATGGAAACATATCTCTAAGATGGCCGACCTCCTTTGTAATTATTATTTATTATTTGTAATTATTTTTATGGTGGTCGACCTTGTCCTTGAAAAGGTGCGACCCCTCTAAGCAACATGTATATATAGAAGGTCACTTTCTCTCATTTGTGCATCAATTAAGTTCAAGCATTTCTTCTCTTCCAAGTGCGAATTCTTCAAGTGCAGATTGTGAATTATCAAGAGCAGATAGAGAATTTCTTAAGGGCAGATCTGAGTTACAAGGAAGTGCTGATTACTTGTTATCATTGCATCTTGTGAAGGTGCTGCATATCGGCCTTGAGATTGGCCTCATTGTAATGAGACTTGTTGCCATTATTGATATATAATAGAGAGATATGTGTTGCTGGGTTTTTCCCCTCAAGAGGAGGGTTTTCCCAGGGTATTTGTTGTGTCTTTGTGTCTAATTTTGAAATTAATTTTTGTGCATTAAAGCTGATCATAAAAACTAACACCTAATTGGTTGAAAGAAAGGCTGAAAATGAAAGCACCAGTGGAAGTTCAAGAGGAAGATGATACGGCCAATTTCTTGGCCAGATAAGAAAAGGTTACTACAAAGAATCCAGCCAAGAAGTTTTCCACAATACAGAGAGATGAAGCCGATTGTCGTTCAATGCAAATTGTTGTACCAACAGTGGACAAGGCAAAGGGAGATATTACTCCTCAAGAGCATGCAATCACTACTATCGGCTCGGGACCAACTACAAAGGGTCAAGAGATTGAGGACTTAGACAATTCAATTGCTTCCATGAAGGAAAGATTGGAAAAGGAGGTGGGAAAGAAAAGAGAATACAAAAAAGAGATTGAGTGCCTAAAGGAATATATTCAACACTTAACCAAACCTCTCAATCAAGGCGATTCAGTGGCTCCTCCACTTTTGAATTCTTTGCAGGAAATAGTCAAAGATTTTGAAGAAGAAATGGTAACAGCCAAAGAAACCAAGGAGTGGATGGCAAGCAAAGGTGAAGAAGCAGCCACATTTGTGGAAAGATTAATATTGGCCTATGGACAGACTTCCTCTTTGCTCTCCAGAATTGCAGTCATGGCAGAAGCATGGGATAACCTTCATGATGTTCAGGACAAAATTATTCTATGCCTTAGAGTGTTGAAAGGAGTTCCAAAGCAGGAACTGATTCATGGAAAAGTAATCACAACAGGGGCTGCATATGATTTTAACACTTGGTACTGGGCATTGATTGCATGAAGTGAAGTCTTAGAAAGAGTGAAGGCCGATGGTATCAGAGTTGAAGAACAAATAAGAGAGATTCAGAATAAGATTTTCCTCATAGTTGTGGCTATACTTGAGAAGGATGCCATCCGGGAAAATGATATGTAGTCGGATAGTCTAAAGCTCAGAACCCAGGAGATTTTCTTCGCCATCACTAGGCCAGTCCTGAAATAGAATTTGAATAAGGCATCGAGTTTCTTGTCCATCTGGGATGCCTTCCAAAGACAGGAATTGAAGTGGGAGACTGCTTTTGCCGTGTGTGCAGATGACTTAGACAGATTGGAATTCAAGGTGAATATGCTGCCACATGGCACGATGGAGGAGGTCAACCCGATGGCGTCTGTAATGTCCCCAATGTTGCGAGCATCAGAGTTCGGTGGATTTAGCCTATTCCTAGCCCTCGTAGGCTACTATGTCTAGTTAGAGGGTCTCTTTTGGCGATAATCAGAGGAATCTCTCCTTCAGTGTCTTGTGTGGGTTCAAGCTTAGCTTTCAATTGACTCAGTTTCACATACTTACTATTTATAGTAAGTCAGCCAGCAAGCAATTCTATTTATAGCAGGGCACCTAGAGTTCACATGTTGGCAGTGTCGATTCCCAAATTCAATTGAGTTGGTGAAATAAGGAGTTTTGCCTAAGTTCTAATGTTTAATTATTATTAAAGGTGACTTTAATAATAATTAATATTTTAATATTATATTATAATATTATATTTGCACTTTATCACTTGAGGGTCCATTCATCATTAAAAAGGGCGCCATTTTAATTAATTACTTGACCGCCAATTTCAAGGACATATTTTAATATTCCAAAGTGCAAACATTTTATTAAAATGTTTAGAAGGCAAATTAGGGGATTGGTCAATTATCTTTTATCCCACATTGGTGAGAAAAGTGTACGAGTCCCTCCAGGAAAAGTATAAAAGAATCTTAAGGGGCTCATTTGGAGGATTCAGAATTGATTATTTGATATTTGTTTGATAATTTCTCATTGGCGTTTGGGGAAGGGAGCCCAAGGGTTTCTGCCAGCGTATCAGCTTTCGGCTTTGGAGAACGAAAACTCTCCATTGTATCAGCATTCTGAGGTTGTGGAATATCAGCTGAAGGTGTTCACTATTGGCTTCATCCAGAAGTCAAGTCTATGCTTCATCAAATTTATTGCTTCAGATTTATAGGAGATTGTATTTCCGGGTATGCACATACTTGTAAAAGCTTTGGAAGAAAATCAATAAATTAATTTCATTGTTGCAGTAGGGTTTATGTTTACATTTCTTGTATTTGATTTCTTGACTGGCAATCTGTGAGAAAATATGAAAAAAATTACAAACCCTTATCATTCAGCATAAAAATCAGAAGTAGAGAAAGGCAGGTCTCTTACAATGGTATCAAAGCCTGAATCCTGCCATCCTGTGTGGGAAATAAATTTTATGAGCAAGAAAAACTTCTGAATATTAAGGGTTTTTAGTTGCAAACAGAAATTTATGGGAATTTGGGGTTTTCACAGATCTGGAGAAATATCCAGAAAATATTTTAATTTGACAGGGTTTCAGAAATCAGAGAAGGTTTTATGAAGGATTCCAAAATTGAAAGGAAATTGTGGTTCTTCTGAGCAAATCTATACCGCCAGATCATCAGTTATATTGAAGCTAATAAGAGTCGTGGATACTCAAGGTGCTGGAATAAGACGAAAGACTTGGACGCCACCTGTGCACAGAAGTAATCGATGTCAAACAAGAAACACGACACTCATACTTCATTCTGAGGCGTTGACTCTAATATGCAATATTTGTCAGAAGCTACTTTGAATGTGGAGAAATCCGAGTCTTACCCAGCCGTCAGAGATAAAGAGACAAAGTGATGACATGAAGCTGAGTCACATCTTCAAAGAGACGTGATTAATTAAAGCTCTGAATATTATATTCATTTAGCAATTTATGAGATTGAGGAAGAAGCATTTTAGATACAGACAAAAAGATTAAAGCATCGATATAATATTCTGATCAAGAAAATCGTGGAATGCAAGATAAAACAATTTGTGGAAAAGCACGATTTCATCACGTCATAAGTGGAGGCCGCTTATTTATTCAATGGAATTGTGGTATTTGTAAAGAGTAAACTGGCATGAGATTATAAGAAACCGCCTGATCTTCAATAATACTGCCGCACAGCTTAAGCTTGTCACAAGTACAGAATAAGTTTTCCTAGCCTCAAGGAAGTCGGGTTGCAGAGGGAGAAACATTGTGGAATATGTGGGTCTACTTAGTAGGAGAGATTTAAAATATCGGGTCCTGCTTGACATCTTTCTATATTCCCAAATCGAAGGAGGCGCTATATTCAAATAAGAGTGCCAGGAATATTTGACGGGAATACGTGGACTCCATCCTGAGTCGGGAGCAGCTTAGAATAAGACGTCAGAAGCTGGAGGTCGATATATGAAGGAGCTGCATCGAATGGGACAATAAGTCAAGTCAGCGCTCAAGAGACTAAAGAAATCGCGGTAGAAACAAAATCGTTTTCTCAGCCATTGTCAGGTAGATGAGACGATAGGAGAAAGACAACAATTCAATTTAGTCACTCCATTTTAAAATATCCTCTGTCGAAAATATAATTGGCACTGTCATATTTGATTAATTAAGGTTGTTAAGATTGTTCTTTCGTCCCCTTAAGGTTCCAGCAGCCATCAAAATTACCGGCTTAGAGCATAATTGAGAGCTGCTTTGTATACAATGACTATCCTCTGGTGATTGAAGCTACGGGTCTACGAGAGTGCCTGACGGGAGCTGCTTGATACCATAGTTAAGTTTTCAATTCATCACTTAATCTACCGTCCAGTTTATTATTTGACAACAAAGGCACAAAGAATAGAAGAGTTTTGTATTTGGAACAACACCACAGGCCAGCTCGGGTTTAGAGAATCGGAGGCAAAGTCTGTGTTTGCACCAGCTGGACAAGACGTCTCAAGAAGGCATCAAATCAGGTTCCACTCATATGCACAAAATTGTAATTGCAATTCAGTAGCTCATTGCAGTCCTAGGCAGTAAGTTGTAGTCACTAGTGGCTGGACTGTGCATTGTACACTGTGATATATGCATATTTATAGTGGAAGGCTTGCATATTATTAACTCTCATTGAGAATGATCTGCTGTAAGGGACTGGCCAGAGTTGAAATCAATTGAAGTTTATTCATTCTATGTTGTTAAGAGTTTGACTGCAAACTGGTTGTCATAATGCCAACTAGCTGAAGCTGTATATTTGCATCATCTGATTGCATTAAGTCAAAATGAATATTGCAATGCTTCCATTACGGTTATTAGTAGAATGCAATTAAGAGTCATTTATGTTCATGATATCATCTTATGCATTAAAGTTACAAAAAAAGCCAAAAACAGCAGTTAAGAGTTGCATGGAAACTGTTGACGAAATTCTTGAGTTATACATCGAAGATATCGTCCAACTCTTCAGAGATAGTTCAGTGATCAGCACTCATCTTTAGCAGAACTCAATTGGAAACCAGCTACATATAGCCATTGTAAAAAGGGTTGCATCAATGGCTACCTATAGCCGTTATAGAACTGAAGATGGAAGACTGTTACCTACCTTTCTTCCCGCTCTACCACAGAAGGAAAAGTCTATACAGGAACTCATGGCAGAGCTCACACAAGCTGTTCAGGATTATGACAAGAGTGTGACTAGGCTTCTACAGCATCCGGAAAAATTGGATTCCTTGTTTGCAAAGAAGAAGAAATCAAACACTAATGCAAATAACCTTATCAATACACAGGAAATGGAAAGGAGGATGAAACTTGAGGAGAATGTTGGTACTCTCAGCACCCAAGAAGTTATTATCAGTCATGCTAACAATTATGTTTTTGATAACAGCAGTCTTTTCTTTGAGCATAACAATGGGTTAGGTGTCATGGCCACTACGGAAAATGTTGTGGGAGAAACTTTGAATGTTGACACGCAAAATATGGATGTCAAGCATGGAGATTACACAGAAAAGGTGACCAATAACGGATCTGATTTACATGACAACAGTAGTAAAACTTTGCATCAGCTTGAGACAGCAGGGGCTACACATGTGCAAGATGCTACTATTGAGTTGTTACATGAAAGTACTCAGGAATTGGGTACTAATGATGCATTGTATCTTGAGGATTCATGTCATGGTGAGTCTGATTTTCCAGACCAGACCTTAGACAACAAGTTAGAAGGTTCAAGTGTTGGCACAGAATCCCAGGATCATGAGTTGGATGGTGATCTAGTTGCATTGGAAGTGGAAGTGTGTGAAGATACTGTCATATCGGCAGCTTCTACTTTATCAGTTGAGCCATCCTTTGAGGTACATAGCAGCAGTACCTTAGATGTTGAGGTGTGCATGGATGAAAGCACACATGATGCTGCTTATCATGTAGTGAGTGATGACGAATCAGCCTCATATCATAGTGTAGATTGTGAACCGGAAAACTTGTATGGGGGTCATAAGCTACAGAGTCCTCATCATTTGGTTGGGCAACTAAAAGTGAATGACAATATGATTGCCACAACCATTGAGCATTTTGATGTTGCTCGTCAGATGTTGGCTACCTATGGTTGGAGTACTCCTTTGACAGATGAGCACGGTGATAGTGGTTTTTCCCTTGCAGAGATACATGCACTTCGAGAAGCAATTGGAATGATGAAACAAAATTACCTAAAACTACTTGCGGGCAGGGATTTTCTTCTCGAGTAGGATTGTATTTGTTATGATGCACTAAAGAGGAAGGAGGAGGAGGTTGACGAGCTCACTCATGAGCTTGAGGTGACTATGGACTCATTGCAGAGTGCCCAGTTGGCCTTTCAAGAGTCACAGTTAGAGATGGAGAAGCTTACCATGGCATTGAGTTTAGCACAATCTTCACCATCTTTTGATATAGTTCAGATTTCCATGGCAGCAGTTGGTGAAGAGCATACACCCATGGTTCATTGCTATGAGCAGGTTGAGGATGTGGTTACATCCATCACAGATTTGGGTGCAGTTAATTCAGATGGGATGAGTGTTTTGGTTGAGAGCTCTTGTGATAAGATAGTTGATTTTTCCAAGAGTTGTGTGACAGATCACGTCACTACTCCATCATCGTCACAGGAGATATGTGGGGCATCATCCAGTATGGAGATTTGTACTTATGCTGATTTGTTTCCCCAGGACTATGATGGTCAGCCATTGATAGAGGTGGGAGCATTTTATCTTGATTGCATAGTGAGGAGTGTTCATCACTTCTCCCTTAGCCCACACACGGAGGATTTGATGATGCATCGGTGTGGTTTGGTTCCGGAGTTATACCATCCATTTTGGGATGGGTATTCACCATCTTCAGAAGATGGGATCAGCAGTGTTGACGTGGTTTTTGAGACCGCACCAACACAGAATAAAGTCTCCCAACAGACGCTCTATCCTCTCTTGAACAAAGTATTCAGCATGCTAAGATTGCGAGTAAGATCATGCTTTCAACTCCAAGGTTCCTTAAGTGCGAATAGGCTCAGTTTGGCTCGATGTGATATTGCTGGTATTTTCAAGGGGACTTACACAATTGTTCGACTAACAACAAACAGTAGACTAAGGGCTTTCGTGTGATTCAAATGATTTGGCAGGTGAGCGCAAGTTTCCTAATTCTAACCGGAAATGAACTGAATTTAAAAGGGTGTAGGGCCTAAGAAGTTTATGTTCTATTCTAAATGCAGGATATGTGGAGCTTCATTTCAATAGACTTCAACCGGATTTCACCTAGCCTCCGTCGGACAGCCTCAGTAAAATCGGTGCAATCTTCAATGGAAATAGCAAAGGATGTTCAAATTATGACTTAACATGCATACACCATCACAATGATGCATATAAGCATATAAACCATAACCGAAGTTAAACTCAAGATAATGTCCAGTTGACCACACAAGGCGAACTTATCATCAACAAGCCGCTAGTGGTATGGAATAAAGCGAAGCTATCTCAATGAAACACCACACACCAAAGTAAACTACTTGCATGAAATTAAGCTACTTGGATACGAAAGGAAGAAGAAACCTTGCTAGCATTTCACGACAAGACGAATTCCATCATCAATGAAAAGATCTATTATCATAAAATGTGTTACACAACAATCTCCTCAAAAGTTTTCAAAGGGAAAACTTTCTTTCTTCTCCAAATTATGCAAAAATGTTCTACAATGCTACACTATCTAGCTCTAATGCTAATGCTCTCTCAATGTCTACTATTCCAATGTCTAATCTAATTCTAATGAATTACAAATGAGGGGGACTCCCCCTTTTATAGCTAGCCAAGTCCCAAAGGACGGCTAGGGTTACAATCAATAGAGTGGCCAGAATCGTGCCACCTCAGCCCTAAATAATATTGCCCTAAAAACCGCCACAGAGGAGAGTGGGGTAATAAATGCACCATAATGTCCACCATCATCCTTCTAGAAGATTCCGTTTGTAGATGCGTTCGCATTGTTCTTGATCTTCTTCTCGACTTTTGTTCTTTAACTTCTTTGTTATTTGAGCTAACACTTAGCCAATTTCTTGCAACTTTTCTTCCTTCGAGATTGAAACTTGTAACTTTATCTTCCTTCGAAGGTTGTGATATCATCGTGCTTCACCACTTCCAGACATCGTGCTCTGGCCTCGACATTCCTCCTGCAAAACAAGCGAGGAGAAGAGTATCAGATCATTTCATAATATAAATTCAACTTACTCACCTGATTTTCATGCCTTGATCTCCAAGCGTTCATCACCAACTTCGTGTTCAAATTCTTCATGCCTTAGCCAATTTTTCAATCCATCCTCTTCAAGGGCGTGTCATCTTCAACTGCATCTTCAAGAAATTCATTTCACCCGCTGGAGCTCCGACAACCTTGATTTTATCCACCTCTGGCTCAAGGAAACTATCTTCACGAAGGATTGAAGCAAATTCACCTCGGCAGTTTCTTTCAAATTCATCGTCTAGAGAATTTCACCTTGAAAACACATTTTCTTCACATTTGCCTTAGAAAATTTTTAAGTTTCCCTTAGGAAAACTCATCAACCTAGTGCCCACTTAAAATCTTCATCCCAAAATTCTCGACAAGCTATGGAAGACCTTAAAATCAACTCCTCATCGATAATCTTCGATACCCAGAAGAAAATTTTCTCCAGAACGCATCGAACCCATGGGTACCCAACGAACGGGTTCATTTGATTTTCTTGAATTTTGAACCTTAGAAAATTATTCTTTCATCAAATTTATTCTCGTTCTTTGATCCCCTCTAAGAATTTTGCTCTCACTTGGAAATTTTTTATCAATCTTGTGGAGCTGGCATTCACTGACTTCACCTCAGGCGACTCATCTGTGCTTCAAGAAAAATTCCACCACCCCAGAGCTCGAGGCGTATTTTCTAAGGGAGAAAACATTTTGTGCCTTAGAAATTTTTTGAATCACTCTAGAAATTTTTCCTTAGAAAATTTTGTTTGCCTGCCAGCGAGAGAAGTATCATCTTTACTTAGAAAAATTTCATTCACGGAGGCGCCTTGTACATTTTACCCTTCACTCACCATTTTACATTTTTCTCCACACTTAGGAAAATATTCCCATGCCTTAGAGAAATTTTAAAATCATCTTAGGCGCCTAGCATACTTAGAAGAATTTTAAAATTACGCCTTAACAATTTATTTCCATCATCTTAAAATATTTTCCAACACACACCACTTCACCACGCCTTAGCAAATTTTCTAACACCTTATGACTCCCACCACCTTGGCGCATTTTGCATATACTGAGGGATGAAACATTTTCCAACGCCCTTGGTATTTTGTCTTCACATGGCAGCTTTTGGGCGCATTTTGCCCATGTAGGAGGACGAAACTTGTTGACTGGTTGACTTTCTTGGTTTTGGGCGCATTTTACATGCCTAGGAGGATGAAAATCTGCGACGCCACCTCCCTTGGAATATTCCCCTTTTTGTTTTTGTCTTTACTTGCCCTTATTTGGGCGCATTTCATGCATGAATGAGGATAAAGTTTGAAACGCCCCTTTGACCTTGTTGACTCCTTCCTTAGCTTGAGCGCATTTCTCATGGTGAGGTGGAAAAAAAAAATTTTATACTTAGAAATTTTCCTTGACTTGCTTATGAGGTGGGCGCAAATAGCATGGTGAGGTGGATGAGATTCTAACGCCTTAGACTTCTTGTTGGGCGCATTTGCTACATGAGAAGGATGGGCGCAAATGGAGGGTGGTGGAGGATATCTCCATGCCTTAGAAATTTTTTTCTCATCAACCTCTTAGAGTGGGCACATTTGGGCTAGGGAGCAGGATGAAGTTTTAACTTAGAATTTTTTAGCATGCAAACTCTCAAGGTAGGCGCATTTTGCCTAGGCAGGTGGATGAAGTTCTTGACTTTCCTTGACTTTTTGCAACTTGGGCGCATTTTGCCCTCTGAGAAGGACGATCTTCATACTTAGAATTTTTTTGACCTCCAGCTGAGATGGGCGCATTTTCAAGGAAGTGAAGGATGAAGTTCCAGACTTAGCCATTTTTCTCGTCCTTGCCAGCTTCTCATACCCTGCTATTTATAGTAAGCCCTCTGAATTTTGTACCTCTGAAGCCCGGAATGACTTGAAATTTTAAACGTAGCATCCTCATGATCTTGTCGCTCTGTCGACACTGCCATTTTCAATCACCCTGCTATTTTTAGCCTGTTTCTGAAGGTGGCTTACTATAAATAGTAAGCTCATGTTTTTGATAGCTCCCAAGCTCTGATCGAGTTGAAATTTGAATGAGGCGATCCTCACCACGTGACCTGTTGGCTGACACTGACGCATGCACCTGATTTACTATTTTTAGCCAGTTTCCAAATTGACTTACTATAAATAGTAAGTGCTCCGTTTGACCTGAAATTTCACCAGCAGATAGCCTGAAGGACGCTGATTGCGGTGGTTTACACCGGATTTCGAAGATTTTGACTTTTTACGCCTATTTTTAGGCTCCGAAGCTGGAAACCCTAATTTGCTCTGCATGCGTATCAAATGACATATGTTTGCTCTCGTTTTTGTGGCATTGCGATCAGCTTGTGATTCTGAACTGCTGGGAAGCGGCTGCCGGGACATACCTGCTAAAAATAGCAAGTTCCTTACTGAGTGAGGATCTCCATTTGCATGTCATACCATCGCGAAGCTCTTGAAAAACCCATCAGGAATCACCCGACATGCAAAAGAAACCTCGACATGCAAACCCTAAAAATAGCCTCGGAAGGCTGAACTCTGAAAGTGGTCGTCTCGTCTTGCATGTTATATCATTGCGAAGGTCTCGAAAAACCCAGAAGGAGTATGCCAACATGCAAAGAAAAACTCTACATCTGGACCCTGAAATTCGTCCCGGAAGCTGGACTGCTAAAAATAGTAAGTTGTCCGTTTTCGCTCAAATTTAACTTGCGAGTAGCTTGATATGCTCTGGATGCCGTGTGACCGTCGGAATCTCAAAATAGTTGGCAGATTGTCTGGAATTTCACACTTACTAAAAATAGTAAGTACCTCAGAATCTGATGAAACCTGGTTGGAAGTCTGCTGGAAGCACACTGACAACAATGTTAAGCTTAATTTTCAATTTATCGCCTTTATTCGACCCTGGTCTGACTAGGAAGACTCAAACCCTAATTTCCAGACTTGGCCAAAATCACGTTGAAGCTTGCAGACGGGAACGTCCCCAGAAAGCAGAAAAAGAGACAGACGGAGAGAGAGAGACACAAAAACCAAAGCCAAAACGACCAGAATGGAGCAAAAATTAGGGGTCCCCATTTGAATGGGGCGATGTGTGAAAAGGTCACAACAAGCAGCTGCAAGCGCCAGACTCAACGGTTTGTGGGGAATTACTTGCAGGGACAGCTGTTAGTTTTACATCATGCTGATATGTATCCAACAAGGTTTACTACTTCTATGTCACAAAGTTTTCTTATGGGTACATGGTTACAAGGTGACTATGGTATTAGTAGGCATGATGGCTTGGTTAGTTATCACATCCATGAGGGTTTTGCAGAGGACAGAGAGAGATTTGGTGTAGCAGATGCTGCTAGATGTTTTTATCTCCACATGACAAATGGATGTGAGTGCAGATTGTATTGGGATCCCGGTGGTGACAGTTTTGGCACAAAGTATTGGATGGGTCCCATTGGGTTACTTCACCATTCCCAGCATGGTGAAGTTGGAGGCAATAGAGCGCAGTGGAAGCCTAAGGATGACAGACACGACAGACTTTCATTCTGGGTTTGGGATCCAGGGATAGCTTGCGCAGTTGTGTTTTTGTTGATGCTACTGAAGACAGTTAGAGATGTGTGGGACAGTTCACAATTCTTCTTTTGGGCCTTCCGAGGAGTTGGGTTTCTTTGCAGTAAAGATTGCTTGAGGACAAGCAATTTCAGGGAGGGCGGACTGTAATGTCCCCAAAGTTGCGAGCATCAGAGTTCGGTGGATTTAGCCTATTCCCAGCCCTCGTAGGCTACTATGTCTAGTTAGAGGGTCTCTTTTGGCGATAATCAGAGGAATCTCTCCTTCAGTGTCTTGTGTGGGTTCAAGCTTAGCTTTCAATTGACTCAGTTTCACATACTTACTATTTATAGTAAGTCAGCTGGCAAGCAATTCTATTTATAGCAGGGCACCTAGAGTTCACATGTTGGCAATGTCGATTCCCAAATTCAATTGAGTTGGTGAAATAAGGAGTTTTGCCTAAGTTATAATGTTTAATTATTATTAAAGGTGACTTTAATAATAATTAATATTTTAATATTATATTATAATATTATATTTGCACTTTATCACTTGAGGGTCCATTCATCATTAAAAAGGGGGCCATTTTAATTAATTACTTGAGCGCCAATTTCAAGGACATATTTTAATATTCCAAAGTGCAAACATTTTATTAAAATGTTTAAAAGGCAAATTAGGGGATTGGTCAATTATCTTTTATCCCACATTGGTGAGAAAAGTGTATGAGTCCCTCCAGGAAAAGTATAAAAGAATCTTAAGGGCCTCATTTGGAGGATTTAGAATTGATTATTTGATATTTGTTTGATAATTTCTCATTGGCGTTTGGGGAAGGGAGCCCAAGGGTTTCTGCCAACATATCGGCTTTGGAGAACGAAAACTCTCCATTGTATCAGCATTTTGAGGTTGTGGAATATCAACTGAAGGTGTTCACTGTTGGCTTCATCTAGAAGTCAAGTCTATGCTTCATCAGATTTATTGCTTCAGATCTACAGGAGATTGTATTTCTGGGTATGCACATACTTGTAAAAGCTTTGGAAGAAAATCAATAAATTAATTTCATTGTTGCAGTAGGGTTTATGTTTACATTTCTTGTATTTGATTTCTTGACTGGCAATCTGTGAGAAAATATGAAAAAAATTACAAACCCTTATCATTCAGCATAAAAAGCAGAAGTAGAGAAAGGCAGGTCTCTTACAGTGTCCAAATTCATTGAATATACTGCCACTCAAGAGGATAGGGATGCGCCTCCTAGAGGATAGCTCCCCGTGCCACTTGTCCCCCATGCACTTGCTAAAGATGTTATTTTGGGAAACCCTAATTAGGGTTGTGGTGTCTTAATCTTAGCTATTGATCTTTGATTGATCTCGGTCTTTCATTTATTTTTCAAAACTCTATATAAACTCCTATTCTCTCATTTCATAGTGTGAAGATATTTTTATCAAATTGTTGCTTAGAGCTACTTGGATAATAAAAGTTCATGTGCAAGATTGCTTTGAATCCTTCTTATTATCAAGTGGTTGCATGGTTGCATATCTCCTTCAACATAGAATAGATTTAGAGTAGAATTTGATTTCCGTGCTTGTTAGATGAATGAAAGATTTGATAGTATAGATTGGTCAAACTCTTGCTCATATTTACTTTAAATGAATGATTTTTGTTCAATGCGTAAAGTTAGCCTAAGCTTATATTGTGGATACTTTAACTTCTACTTTGAATAAATATTGTTCCATCAATGGTATTATTCATTGTATGAAAATCTTGAGCACAACCTTAGAAAATTGCACTCACTTTGTGTAGTTGTCATCCATGTGGCGAAGCAAAGTGTTGTTATTGGTTTCACCTAGTCTTTACCGTCTCTTGAATTCTTAGAAGTAGCATAAAACTTCTAAACCCTTATCTTTTTGCATTTTTTTTTTAAATTCCAATACTGAAAATCCAAAAAAAAAAAACAACAAAAAAGAGCATTTACTGTCAGATTCGTCTAAGTACTAGCTTGTGAATGATTCGTTAGCACAAGTCCCCCTTGTATGTCATGATACATAACCAAGGAAGCTATCCAACATAAAGTCGCTCATTCACACATATAAACCTTGGAGTCGCCATGTGGTCTTTTTTGCAATCTTCGCACATGTAGTGATTTTGTTCAAGAGAGGGTATAGTGTCCTTGACATTTTATTCTAAAATGTTCGGTGAATGATAAAACGTGAACCAACATTAAAATTAGCACTAGAAGGAGGGCAGAAACAACAACGAATTACTTACAAGTTGAGGTAGTAGACACGATGCAGTATGGTGTTACCGCATGAGTTTCCTTTTGACCTACCTTTTGAAAAACCAGAGTTAGGATAGGCCAGCATTACCAATCAATTGTATTCACTTGCTTGGAAGTCAAAAACAGACCACGCTGAATTCAAACAAGCGAGTCGCGTTCTTGTTAAAGAGTAATAAAAAGGACAATGAATTGAAGGGGCAATTGAAAAGGATTTGACGGAACAAAGATTTTTGGCCCTTCTACGACAGATTTTTGAAGATATACAACGACGGTCTCTTGAACCCGCCAATCAGTCACCACCTGCCCATCCTCAATAAATCCAAGCTTTGTTAACATGATGAAAAATGGTGCTTCCAGCCAGTATTCCTAATCCAGGGTAGGATCCCAATCTGGTGCTACAACCAGACTTGGGTTTTCACGACGAGCAGGAAAACGTCATTACCAATATGTTCAGCCTAGCGTGGAAAGTAAAGAGAGATGCTCCTAACTGGTTTCAGATGCGCTTTATTCTTGAGGAAGAAGAAGATAAAGCCCAAGATATTGAGTCCGTTATCCAAAGAGATTTTCTTATCCAAATGTTTGAAGCCCTTCAACGACAGCAAAATCAGCTAGCTAATCAACAAGTTCCTCAACGAGCAAATCCACCAACTCCTGAAGTAGTTCCCGCACGTCCCCAACAAGATTGAAGGAAGACACATTGGATCCAATCGGTTCTTTCTCATCAGATAAATTCCGAAGAGTTACTAGATCCACTCCAGGTTTTTTCAAAGAATTTGTAGACGTATCACCTTACAAAAATAGACAGAGAAAGAAAACAAAAGCATCACAAGAAGGAACATCAAGTGCAGTTGACCCTAGTGAAGCAGTTCCACCCAGTGAAGAAGAAGATATTTTCAATTTGTTCCAAACACTAGTTCCCAAAGTTTCAATTCCAAGGACTACCTAGAAGGCCCTAATTCTAGGATCTTCAATTCAGGTATCTCTACCACCAGTTACTCAACAAACTCAAACAGGAGTACATCAAGCGAACGCTCCAATGGCGTGGCATCCAGCTAATGCATCACCCATGACATTTCCTGTCTATCATAACATGCCTAAGAACCCAGAATAGTTTTGTTCCAAGTTCCATAGTGGTGACTTGAGCCGCACTGCAAATGAACATATCAAATTTTTTGAAAATCTCCTTCAAAATAGAGATGTCCAAGAAGAAGATGTTGCTTGTAGGCTATTCCCCTACACTTTCGATGAGGAGGCCTCTTATTGGTACATCCATTTGCTAGCTGACTCTATCCGCAATTGGTAACAAATGAAGGATGCTTTCTTAGAGAAATTCAGGGCACCAATTTCCCCAACAGATTTGTATAGGCAATTTGTGGAAGTGAAGAGGCAAGAACACGAACCAATTAGCACGTTCAACAATAGATTCCACAAGGCCTACATGAGGTTACGAGATCCTTACTGTTATCCCAAATTTTTGACTCGTTTTAAAATTTGGATAACCAATCAAAATTTTCATAAAATTTGAGACTTTTCTTCTCTAAGGCACGCATTACGAGGTGCAAAGAGTGACAAATCTCAGTTTTAAGTTTATTAACCTTTGGGCTACTCTTTTTCCTTCTTTTGTTTCCGTTTTCGTCAATTTCTGAGTCGTTTTTGGTGTCTTTTTGACCAATTTCGGGTTTTTAAAGCAACTCAGCAAATAGGGAAATTTTAACTTAAAAGCAAAATTGCCAAAGTTCCTAAAAATCCCAAATTTGCTAAAGTGATTCAAAAACCCAAATTTTTCACAAGTCTTTATATTTTTGGCAAAAAGCAAAATTGTTAAGTCATCTTAAAAGTCCGAATTGCTTCATGCAAAATTGTTGTTTGATTAAAAAGGTCCGACTTTATTTTAAACATTTGTAAAAACTTTAAAAAAGTGCGAATTTGTTTAAAATAAAATTGCGTTGGTTCCTTAAAAACCCGATTCATGTTTTTATTGACATTTTTCATTGCAAAAGGCTTCAAAAATTCTGACACCATACTGATTCGAGCTATTTGAATCCTTGTTTGCTTTTACTTCCCTATTTCATGGAGATTTCGTCAACCTTAATGCTTGAAATTCGGACTTTTATCAGTAAATAGCCATCGCCCCTTTTCATTTCTGAACGCGCCTAGGGTTTTATCTTCTTAATTTTCGTTTGCAACTTCTTTCCAGGTATGTTACGCGTTTCTTCATCTCTCTTTCAACGTTTCTCTGTCATTTATTTTTACTTTATGTTAGACGTCATTCTCATTTATGTATTTTGTTTTTCATTTTAATGTCTTTAACAGAAAACGCGTTTTACTTTAACTTTTATACGCCTTTTTACACAGTTATCTACCTTTGTTAATACTTGTATTTGTTAGTATTTGCTTTTATGTTGCTAAACGCGTTTTCTATGTTATTATCTACCTTTATAAAATGCGTTTCCTGTCATTTTTAATCCGCCTTTACTTAATACGCATCCCTCATTTGTTATATTTTCTTCATAAATCATACGCGCCCTCTCCTTCATTCCATCCAATTTGCCTTTCATTATCCTTCCATACATCTTCATCCATAAAACGTTTCTTTCATTTTTCGCCTTATACTCTGAAAACGCGTTTTTCATTTTACCATCCATTTTCAGCAACAAACTTTCATTACATTTCGCCTTCATTCCATCTTCCATGCCCATTTCCTTCATTTTCATTCATTCACCGCAAAACATCCATTATCATTTTCCACAAGAATAAATATTCAGCTTTCATTCTTATTTCGGGTTTTGAAAACCAAAATGCAATTTCGGGATTTGCAGTTGAAATAACAATTTTCAGAATTGCAAAATTGAAAAATTGTTAAACTTCCAAAAAATCCCGACTGCCTTAGCAAAAATTGTCAAAGCTCTTTAAAATCCCAAAATCACAAAAAGCAGAAATTGCTAAAGCATCAAAAAGTTCCGAAATTGTTGAAAGCATACAAAAACCCGAAATGCCTTAAAAAGCATAAAAGTTGACCTTTTTGAACGAAATTCCAAATCCAAGCCAAAAATCTCTTTGTCTTCCTGCTGTTTCAAGAAGACAACTTGTTATTTTTGACTGCCACCATCCTGCCATTTTTCCATCAAATTCCAATTTGTCTTCAACATCCACCTTCCATCATTCTTCCAAAGACCATTTCATTGTCTTAGGGTTTGAGTTTCACCATGTCCACTCACGTTGATGCTGATGATGTTCTGACCTTATGGGGTTTTCACCGCAGTCTTGCAGATTCCTGTTCAATGACAGACGAGCCAACTTCTCCTTAAAGTAAAAAGATGAAATACAAGTTTGATAAATATCAGAATGAGATTTCTCCGTCTCATGTTGTTTCAAATATTGATGAGATCAAGGACACAAAAATAGGGCATATTGATATGTCCGAGTTTCTTGGGAGAGCTGAGAAATCTACTTCTTCTGATATGCAAAAATTGCTGAGGAGTCATATTCATCTGGTGTCCTCTTTTCCTGTTGTTGCCCTGGAACCAGAATTCGTCCTTGCATGTGCAGCACACTTTGATAAAGAATCCAGAACAATCAAGGACGATGATGGCAACGTGGTTATCAGACTTGATGCTGAAACAATCAACAGAGTTTTCAGAGTTCCTGATGCAACTACATATTCAGAGATCTCATTGAAGAGTGCTCACATACATTTTGAGCAGAAAAAGAGTGATTGTATTAGACATATCAATTCTAAGTGGCTTCTCAAATCACGACCTTGTGTGACCCGGATACCCAAGTTGTATCGGTCTGATTTTATAGAGGAAATTAATGATATGATCACTCTTCTGAGCATAATAGCAGGGTTGAAGGTTTCTAATGTGTTTGAAAACTGGATGTATAAGTTCATGGTAGTTATTAAAAAAGCACATCATCCGATATTCTGGGGAGAAATAATCAGTGACAGTTTGTGTGAACAGCTTGCACAAGTCCCTACCACTCTTACCTTCTATATGAACTCGTACTTGGTTTATATAGCAGCTTCGTTGAGACATTTTCCAGGCCTATCTCCTGAAGGTGACAGATCGTTGGTGCCTGTATGGAAATATTATGATCAGCTGACTTTTATTCGAAGCCGAGGGCATTATAGAAGGGTTCAAGATGCCTTCTTTGGTTATTTTATGTGTTTGTTTGACAAAGAACTAACAAATAACAGGGTATCTGAGGCAGCTTGGAATAAAGTTAATCAGTATGGCTGCTTGTTTCTTCAATTTCCTACCTTCACTTATATGAGAGTTGGATGCTTTGAAGACCAACCTTATATGCTTCCAAGATATCCGACTGATAAGATCATTCTGATGGAGCTGGGAAGACAGTTGATGGCATTTCATTCACGTCAAGCTACGCAACATAAGTCTGGAATTGGTATTTCTTCACATAATCCATTGGTAATCGGCAGGTATTCTCTGACAACTTCTTCAAGAGCCAAAGCAATGGAGACTGAACTTCAGGAAATAACATTGAAGAGATTCCAGGCAAGAGCAGATTTTGATTATAGAAGAATGAAAGATAAAATAAAAAGAGCCTTCACTCATGTTCACCGCATTGAAGACATTTGGGCAGACCTCCGGACAGAAAAGGATATATACAAAATGGATTACTGCAGGCTAACTTTGGAGCAAATTATCGATCTAAATCTGACCTTAATTCCAGAGGGAGTAATTGATGATAGGCAGATTTTGGATCCTGAATACGAAGAACAAGGAGTTGCTAATGCCCCTATTCCTGCAATTCAGTGGTCTCAAAAGGAATCCGTCTCTATCTTTGATAGGTTTCAATCAGTCTTGGCGAACACCAACTCTTGGCTCAAAAGCATAGGTGTTAAAACTATCAAAATCAAAGTTAGAGCTGAAGATGATCCAGCTGGTCCTAGGGGATTGAAATCAGAAATTAGAGAGCAATCAAAAGAAGGAGCTTCCTCTTCAGGTACCAGAATTAAGCTGAAAGTAAGCAGAGCTGCGGAACAACCACTGGAAAGGGAAACATCAAAAGGAAAGGAAATCAATCAAATGCAGATTCAGGTTTTGGATCAGCAAGAAGAAGATGAGGTACTTGAGACCTCTACCTTTCTAAGTGAGATAACTCCTCACATTGAAGCTCCAATACCAGAATCAGCTATATCTCCTATGTCCCCTATCGACAGTGATGTTGATTCCTTTTCCACCGTATTTGTTCCTTCTATTCCACCTCAAGAGACTAGTCATCAGTCTTCATCAATAGCGAATACTCCCATAACAAGCTTGCCCAATAACTTCAAGAGTATTTTTGACATAAATCCAATCTTTCCAGCCATTTCAGAAATGACTTTTCCAGAAATAGATACATCTGTAACAAGCTTTGATTCTTTCATGGCCAATCCTAGTTGTAATTTGTCTTCTGAGCAAAACATAGTTGCTGTACAAACCGAGGCACCTCCTAGAATTTCTGTTGTAACACAAAGTGAGACTGCAGTTACTATTTCAGATGTGACAACCTTGGATCTTCCTCCATGGTTGAATTCAATTGCTCCAAAAAGGAAGAAACAAGCAGTGTCTCCTGATATTTTCGATTTCCAAAAATTGAAGAAATCAAAACCGATGGTTACAAAGAAAGCAAAAACAGTCTCACAAGTGTTTGTTGACAGCAATAGAATGAAATATGTTGAGATTGCAGAGCCTCTTGTTGATAAACCACATGAAGAGATGCAGGTGTCTGATTACAGGTTCACTAGGGTGGAATTGGGCAAACAGACTCATGCCAATATGATGCAAGATGCTCAGAGTTCAGTGACGATTTTGACACAAAGCTATAATGAACTTCTAGCTAAAAAGGAAAAGCTCAAAGAAGACAATGCTCAGATGGTTTTAGTTATTCAAAGGATTACAGGATCATCAGAAATAGTTGATTCTTTATCTACAACTCCTCCTAATGAATCAATTAGGCAATTAGAAAGAATTGCACAAAAGGCCAAAGCAGTTGATTCATGGATAACTCAGCTGATTGATCAAAGTATTCCAATGATTGAGAAGACCTTGCAAGTTCTCAAGAATGTCAGAATAGCAAAGATAAAGCTAAATCAGACTTTGGAAGCCTTCAAACAAAGTTTGGAATCACTTGAAAAAGATTTAAAAATCTGGCATGAGATAGATCAAGTCAAGATACAAATTCTATGCAGCAACTCTATCTTACCAAACAGAGAGAAGTACATAGAATTTGAAGAACTTATGACAAATAAGTCATTAGTCATTCAAGATCTTATCAAAGATATCCACGCCACTTTAGAAATGAATGATGAAGTTCAGCAGGATATTCTTTCAAGTTTTGAGAAGATCTCTTGTACAGTTTTGAATCAAGAAGGTGAATTACTTGCAGCTGATTCAGTCACTACAGAAATGGCAGCCAATCTTTGTCAACAAATGGAATCAGAGCAGTTTTCTATGGATTCAATTCATAAGCTTGTTAATCATCAGACAATCCTTGATAAGATGCAAACTTCCTATGAAGAACATAGACTGGCAACAATCAGATACTTTGATGTAATCCCTGAAGACAATGAAAAGAGTCAAGAAATCATTTAACCGGCATCCAATGGAATTTGGTAAAACCATCACCAACAAATTTTATCTTTCAAAGATAGGAATTGATACAAGGATTGAAATTTTAGATTGTTTTGTGGCATTTCATCTTCTAATAAAGAGTGGTGGTAAAATGCAAATTGTGGAATTCTGTGGGGTGTTCTTTTTCCTTTAAAATGTAATTACATAAAATTCACACAATCCAACAATTGGACGCAGAATTTGGGAAGAAGCCTAATTCAATTTAGTTTATTTAAGGAGAGATTTTTCTCAAGTTTGCCGAGATCCTCCCAATTCTTTCTCCTGCACCCTCCCAGTCACTCGGAGGGTCTGGCTTAGAATAGATGATTTTTTGGCAAGCAGAAACTCTGAGAATTTGTAAATTAGCAGTGTCTTTGAGCTTTATAGTGGAATATTGTGAATTTTCAAGTAATATCAAGAAGCTGGAATTTCAGACTTTGAGCTGAATTCTCATTTTTGCATCCTTAATGTTCTTATGTCATTTTGGGGCATCATTTTGTGATTACTTGAGAGTTGTAGAAGATTGCTAGAGAGAGATTTGATTTAAATATCTGCAGTCTTTGTGCTGTAAATGTGAAGATTGAATTCATAGTTAGTATTAGAAATTGAGAAGAATTATAAGTCTTTGTGCTCATAGTATTTCTCATTTAAAGTAGTCAAAAGATACATCGTAATTACAGTCTTTGAGCTGTTTTATGCTGTATATTTTCATCAAGTAATTATTCTGAAAAGGGTAGATAGGATCTCATTCCTCAAGACTTTGTGCTTATTGGTTGTTTTCCCGTCCTGGAGGAAATAACGGAAGTCTTTGTGCTTTCAGGAAACTTTATTTCCTCTTTCTTAATTTCACTGTGTAGCTGCTGTAATAAATTTTATCCACATGTATTGTTTCTTTTCTGTGAAGAGAGAAGAACGTAATCTTTCCTGAAATAAGAGGAACGATCGCTGTCCTACCCATATCAGTTTTATTTAGTTAAAGGGGGAGCCTTCCCTAAATTAGGAGAGTTTAATCTCACGTGTTGTGGTTGAAATCATCATTTTGTATACTTTCACAAGAATACAAAATTTCCAACCAACA
>VDFB02303383.1:0-19174 GCA_007258455.2 Sequoia sempervirens
TTCTTTTTGGGGCTTTTTTTTTTTCTGAAAATACCCCACCTACTCATGAAGAATAAGCCACTATCTTGGCTTGTATTCCTCCATTGGTGACTATAGATATGAATTCTTCTCTTCTTAAGTTGAGCTCCTTGAAGGAGTTGGAGGAGGTGGTGTTTCCAGTTTTCAACTAAAAAAAGGGAAGGATCCTAGTCTAGATGGGTTTTTGACAGAGTTCTTTTAGGAATTTTGGTAAGTGATCAATCTTGATTTATTGGAGGTTGGGCAAGAATATTTAAGGAATAAGAAAATGTCGATAGCCATGAATGGTACGTTTCCTGCTCTTATCCCAAAACGCGAGGGTGTAGATTCTCTGGACCTTTTTAGACCAATTGATCTGTGTAATGTAGTATATAAAATCATCACAAAGTTCATTTCTAAACATCTAAAGCCATGGCTGGATAAGTTGATCTTAGAAGAACAAGGGGGATTTGTTGTGGATAGACAAATTTTGGATTGTATAGTTATTGCAGCTGAGACCATTCATTCCATGGCCTCTTTGAAGGAAAATGCCATATTTATAGAGTTAGACATGGCTAAGGCATATGACAAAGTTAAATGAGGTTGTTTGACAAACAATATGGGAGCCTTTGGGTTCAGTGGAGAGTGGATCAATTGGGTCATGAGTTGTGTGATGACATCCTCTTTCTCTGTTCTCATAAATAGAGAGGCCTATAATTTATTTGGTGCTTCTATAGGTCTTCAGTAGGAGGATCCCTTATCCCCATACTCGTTCATCTTGATGGCTAAAGGTCTAGGGAGGTTTATTAAGTCTCAAGTTACAGATGGAATCATTCAAGGTTGGAAATAGAGAAACTCTCTCCCCCCTCAAACTCATCTTCAGTTTGTGGATGATTTGACTATGATGGGTGTTGCTAAGGTAGCAGAAGCTATGGATTTCTATTAGACATTAGATTGTTACTTGGTTGCCTCAATCCAAAGCATAAATGAAAGTAAGTATTGCATTTATTTCTTTAATACTCCCATGCATATTCAACAACACATTGCCAGGATCTTAAAGTTTCAAGTGGGAAACATTCCCTTTATCTATCTTGGTATTCCTTTGGATGCGCACATGCTTCCCTGATGCTTTTGGCAAGATGTGATTGATAAATTCTAAGGGTTGGTTTGTCATTGGACTTATATATGGCTCTCTATAAATGGTAGAGTTACTTTGTTAAAGTTTGTGGTACATGCCCTACCTATATATAGATGCTTTGTGATGACTGCTCCCTCAAGTTCATCAAAGAGTTTGAGGGGATCTGTAGGTAGTTTCTTTGGCTGGGTAATCTCCTTTCAAAGAAGTGTAGCTTAATTAAATGGGAAGTTATTATTCGGCCAAAGCAGGATGGTGGTATGGGATTGTGCAAGGTGGTTTGGAATGGGCAAGCTTTGGCTACTAAGCTACACTGGAGATGGTGTTCACACCAACATCAGTCTTGGGCCAAGATCCTTACCTCTAAGTACCTTGGGGGGTGGATGAAACTAAGGTTCCTTGATTTAGTCTTTTGGGAAAAGGTTCTATGATCTTGGATACCCTCAAGAGGGGAGCTAGGTTGGTTAAAAAGGGCCTATTTTGGATCTGCAATAGAGGTTTTGATGCTCTTTTTAGGCATGACTCATAGGATGGCTTCCAAACTATTCTCTCCTCGCATCCTCACCTGGAGGATTTTTGTAGGATTTTTTTTCAGGCTAGTTGGAGCAGAGTGATGGATTTCAAATCCCCTAGAGATGTGGGGAAAACTATTGTATATTAGTGGAAGGAAATGCAAGAGTGTCCCATGGGTGGAACTTTGGAGGATAGGAGGGAGTTGTCCTCTATTTCAGCTAGTCAAGTTTTTTGTTGTCTTCTAGAGAGGGATGTGTTGGCTTGGGGCTTGGGTCTTAAGGGGAAGTACACTATTGCTTCAAGGTATCGTGCTTTGGACAAAAAATCCTTAGGCAGTGTGGAGGTTCCTTGGTGGAAGAATAGTTGGAATAAATTCTCTTGGCTGAAATGTAACTTATTTTCTTGGCTGGTGTTGTATGACAGGTGCTTGACTTGGGATAACCTCTATAAGTAGGGCTTCCAAGGGCCTTCATTATACTTCCTTTGCTTAAAAGATGTTGAGACTGTTCCTCATCTTTTCTTTCAATGCCCCCTTTACTAGGACTTTTTGGAATTTTTGGTGGGAGTCATGGAGTTTGTCGTATAGGCATCCCTCTTCTCTTGATCAGTTTTGGCATAACATAGGGACCATTCTAGTGAAAACTTCTTTTTTGTACACAACGTGGAAATTGGCCCTAGTATAATTATTTAGCACATTTGGTTGGAGTGCAACCACAAGATCTTTATGGATAATAAGTTGCTAGTAGGTCAAGTTTGGGCCCGTATCCTTGGGGCCTTGCAGGAGACTTTGTATGCTAAATGTGACCTGGCAATCTTGGTGGATGCCATAGATTTTGGAATAATTCAAAAGATGGGGATTTTTGTTTGGGGTATTGGAAGGCCCATGATTGGGTGTGTCAGATGTCCCAAAGGGAAGGTATTCAAGGGGGCATTGGATGCTTCTTCCCACTAGAGTTTTGAAAATAAATACAGATGGGTTTGCGAGGGGTAATCATGGGCCCACTGGCATTGGTGGGGTGGGTACAGATAGTTTTGAGGTGGTTGTGTTCTTATTTTTAGAGTATAGGGGTAGCATTCTAATAACCTTATGGAGGATTTAGAAATTATTTTGACATTGAGGAGGGATTAGACCCTTAGCTAGAAAAGGGTCATCTGCAAATCAAACTTTTAGGTGGTGGTAGACTTGATAAATAGACGACATTTTGAGGATGTTAGCTGGTAGCTTGTGGTGGTGGCTAAGAAAATCACCAGTCTTTGTGACTTACTAGACTCTATCACCTTCTCTCATATCCCTCGGGAATGGAATAAAGTGGTAGATGGGTTGGCCAAATGGGCTTCTTAGAAGAATGGGATTTGGTTGGTGGATGATTGGAATAGTTTACTGGGGGATCTTTCCCATGATTTGGAGGGTTTGGTCACTAAGGATGTGATATGTTGTATAAATTCTTCTTGATTTCTTGTATGATTGTTCTTGACCCTTTTGGATTCCTTCTATCTTTATGCTTTGTACTATTTTAGTAGATTAATAAAGTTTTTACCCTCTTATTAAAAAAATAAAGAAATAAATATTATTCAAGAAATATTATATGTAATTTTTAATTAATACTTTAAAATATATTATTTCGATTAATTTTGATTAATAATAATTATAGTTTCAATTTACATATATATATAACATTTTGTTTTTTTATTTCAAACATATAATTAGATTAGATAATATTACTTCTAAATTTGGTTCTTTAGTTTCTTAATCAACATTTTGGATCACATTTAATGATAAATTATAAAGAAGAAGAGAGTGAAAGAATAAATTGTAGACTAAAAAAATTAATGATGTAGGAGTATTAAAAATGAGACATTACATAGCAAAGAGAGGGACAAACAAGAAGAAAGAAAAGAAAAAATAGTGAAATAATATTAAAAAATGCATGCATGTATAATAGTTGAAATATAAATAAGAGAAATTATATATAAGTTAATATGTGAATATATATATATATATATATATATATATATATATATATTTGCATAATCTCATATAAGAAGTAATAAGAATAGCTAATATAAATAGATATATAAGTTTATATATCCAAAAGAAATTAAAAAAATAATAATAATATAAGTATACATAGATGCATGCATGTATTTGTATATATGTACATATGTAATTAAATTGTATTCATGTTAGGGTAAATAGTAATATCAAGAAGATAGACTATATATATATGTATAATTAGGTATCAATAGCTAAGAATAGTTGTATAGATATATAAATGGATAAATATTATAACCTATCTACATAGCATATTCCAAAAGAGCAAAATAAGTTACATAAGACCATAAAGTAAGAAATAAATAAATAAATAAATAGTATATATACATGAAGATAAACAGTAGTAGATAAGCATGAGAAAGAGAGAAGTTTCAAAATAAAAAGGAAACGAAGATGAAATAGAAACATATTAATATAAAAAATAGAAAATTTTGGAATTGATTGTCATTGATGTTAAAAGAGTATGAGAGGTTGTTAGAATATTCTCACTGATGTCAAATGTGGGAAGAACACTTTTTCAATAAAATAAATTGTATGATGGACAAAGGCCAAATGCCACTAATTGATATTTGAAGGCCAAGTAAAATTAGATTGAGAAGAGTGGATAGAAGATGAAGTGTGTGAGTGGAGAAAAATAAGATATATCAATAATAAAATGAATCGTTTATCAATAATGAATTAAATTCAATTCAATAAAGGAATAAGGGAATGAATAAAAGATATATTATGAAGCCCTTCTTATTTGATAAAGAAAATATTTAATTAAATAAAGATTAGTTTTAATCAAAAGTCACAAGGGTATGGTGAAGGGTTATGTCTTATGATGGGACAAGATATATAAGAGAAGTCATTACATGAGATGATGTATCTCAGAAAGTTTTATTGTTCAAGAGTGAGTGAGGAATAAAAAAGGGAAGAAGGTTTTATCATTCAAAGAAGAAGTGTATGGAATTAGAATATGTAGCATGAAGTAAATAAGAGGAATATAGAAGAATGAAGTGAATGAATATTATTAATTAAAGATCTGGTTAAGAATAGTCAATAGACACATTGAAGAGATATGATAAGAAAATAATAGAAGATCATTCAAAGGGAGTGATTAAGGAGAAATAAAAAGAAGAAACACAAAGTATTAAAGGGAAATAATTAGTCTTAACAAAAAGACATATCTTTGTAAAGAGTTATCTCTTTTCAAAGAGATGCAACTCTTCATTGAGATGTAAATATATAAATAGATGTGTGTGAAATAGAAAGGAAGATCTATTATTCAAGAGAGAAGTGTGTGGAGGATAAAAATATGTGTTATTGTGGGTATGTGTGAAAAGAAAGCAGTTAATTTTGAAAAGGAAACAATTATTATTTAAGAGGAGTCATGACTATTTGAAGGGTATGTGTCTTTGAAAGGATGCGTCTCTTAATAGAAATATGAAGATATAAAAGTGAATATGAAATGTGTGAGAAGTGTGGAGTAAATGTACTATCATACTATATAAGAGTGAATTTTCACCCATTGTGTAAATTCCCCTTTTGCATCCCTCCACCTTAGAAAGTTAAATGCGAATGCAAAATTCCACATCACTCACCTACCTTGCATCCACTTGGCATTTGTCCTATGTTTCAGTGGAGGAATATTTGTTGGGGATGTGAGCATGGTGTGCAGATGTCTATGTGATGTGATGTTGTCCCTGATAGATTCATGCCTCTAGTGTCTCTAGGGACGTTATGTTCTCCATTGTGCATGAAGTATAACACCTCTATGTTGACCAATTGACCTAAAAATAGCTCTTTCCTTCCTTAGTCCACTTCAAATTCCTATCTTTCAAATTCACTTTAGCTTTTTCACAATTTCTTTCCATTCACTTGATCTCTTAAGAACTCTTCTAAAACCCCATTGAGAATTATAGTAGCTTCTTACTCCATCAACTTCATTTCATAAGTGTTGCACTATCATAGAAGCTGTGAGTTTTGAGTCTTGCGAGACCTCCATTCATCACTAATGCGGTCGTGTCAACTTTTCCAAACTCATTTTCTCGCATTCTCCCTTCATTGGTCTCGAGTGCCTTTAGGTGGAGGTGGTATTGCTTCACTTTCGTTTCTTGTTGTGGTTTGATAGAGTAGCATTGTATCTTTTGTAGTGTTCGATATTCTTCCTTCCTTTATCACATTTTCCACTTCATGGCTCTCTTGGCTATTTGTGGAGGTGGAAACACCAAAGTGGGGGTTTGACTGAGGAAAACCCCTATACAGCCCAACATTTTTCCCTCTCTTGGTTGTGTGTAGATGAACGTGTATGTGGAGCTTGCTAGCAAACTAAAGCCTCAGTGAGTTAATTTTTGTCACCCTTACCTTCATCTACCTTCTTTATCATTATAGTTAATTCTCATACTTTATAGTTCTATTCATTTCATTAAAATTTGCTAGCTAGGTTACTAGTAGGTTTTCTTGCTTCCCACATTGTGCTTTTCACTTTCTAGATGTATGGATGCCAACACACCAGTGAGGTACAATTTGGATTATAGAAACTAGCTCATCTAGCCCCATTTAGTTTTTTGGATATGTAGAGTGACAAAATCACTTGAGAGTGCTCTTCATTCTCTATCCTTACTTGGAACACCCATTAGCTTGAGGTAAGATAAGGCAGCCCTCCACTCTCAACTCTCTATGACTTGGAGCCTTCGTGTGGTTGGTCCCCCTAGCTTACATTTTGGTGAGTTTGACATGAACAATTTTGGTTCCATTTAGCATTGTTGAAATTTTCTTTCCTCATATCCTAGGAGCATTGTAGGTGTGAGTGTTGCGAGGGATTTCACCTTGCAACCTGTTGTGCATGTTTTGCACACATGCCCCGTCGCAGGAAAGGAACCCCTCTTTTCACTCCTAACGGGTCATTTTCGCTCCCGTATTGCTTTGTGCACCCTTGTTTACAAGCCCAAATTGGTCATGTGCCTTCAAACGATCAAATTACCCTTGACCAAATTCACCTACCTAATTTTTATGCTAGGAAATTTTCTTTCATGGAAATGCCCCTATGGGTTTCCCTTTGCCTGTTGCCCTAACATCCTCCAAGCCTCGCGGACCCAAAATTACGGGTCACCTCATGTGGGTCACCGTTCATGTTTCACCACTGAGTAGCGATAGATTCCCAACTTTCACCTGCATGGTGGGATCTGCACTTAGTTTCCCCGTTCAAGCCTTGACCAAGCATCCAAACAAGTGTGGGTTCTTGCATCTCACCTAACCCAAATCTGTCGTACCAAGAAATCAATGCATGCCATTAAAGGAAATTGGCCTATAAAAATTGCTCCTAGCCCCTCATTTTACTTGGGGCATTCAAATCTGGGGAGAAACAAAGTCCCCTCTTCCTTTTTCTGCCTTTTTCCTTATTCCTATTGACTTGATCCCTGATTGCTTGATTTTCTTTTTCCTTCATTTTTTGAATTTGGGGACAATTTTTCTATAGATTTGGGATGGTTTTATGATGCCTAAGTGAACTTCCAAGGTTTCATTAAGTTTTGGGCAGTTGCAAAATTTTCTCACGGGTTGTCGTCCCTTCGTCGCCGTTAGAACTTTCCTTTCAAGATGTCATCCCTCCACTACCCTTGGAACTTTCCTTTCGATCTGCCATCCCTCTATGGCCATTTGAGAAATTTTCTTTTGGACCACCATCCCTTCATGGCCATTTCAGAACTTTACTTTCAGGTTGTCGTGTGTGGGTCATCGTGTGCTCATTGTTGTTTTAAAAGGGCAACAACCCTCTGGCTTCCCACTTCCAAATCCCTGCATTTCCAGAATGGGTGCAAACTTTAATTTATCATCATATAGGGACCATCAAATGAATGTCTTCATGTGCCTAAAAGAGTTTGCATCAAATTCTTCATGTGTTTAGACATTGCAAAACTTTCCTTTTGGGTCGTTGTCCCTCCGTGGCCATTTGGGAACTTTCCTTTCAGGTTGTCGTCCTTCCATGGCCATTTGGAAACTTTCCTTTCAAGTCGTCATCCCTCTGTGGTCATTTTGGAACTTTCCTTTTGGGTTGTTGTGTGCTCATTATTGTTTTAAAAGGGTGGCGACCCTCTAGATTCCCCCTTCCAAATTTTCACATATTTTGAATTGAGTCAAATCTTAAGGAAATATATCTTGGGACTCTTTCCACCCCTTTTCCCATGCACTAAAATTGAAAAATCTCAAATTTACTAAGTTTTGTGAAGTTGTAGAACATTCCTTTTGAGTCGTAGTCCCTCCATGGCCATTTATGAACATTCCTTTCAAGCCGCCATCCCTCTATGTCCATTTGGGAACATTCCTTTCAGGTCGTCATCCCTCTGTGTCATTTGCGAACTTCCCTTTCGGGCCTCCATCCCTCCATGGCCATTTGAGAACTTTCCTTTTAGGTTGTCGTCCCTCCGTGGCTATTTGGGAATCTCCCTTTGGGTCATCATCCCTCTGTGTCCATTTGGGAACTTTCCTTTTAGGTTGTCTTCCCTCCATGGCCATTTGGGAACTTCCCTTTCGGGTCATCATCCCACCGTTGCCATCTTTTTGGGAAATTCCCTTTTGGGCCATCATCCCTCCATCCATCATCCACCATCCATTCATCATCCCTCTTCCCATCATCCATCATTCATCCACCATTCTTTGTCCATCCATTGTCCATCCATCAACTGTCTTCCATCTCTCTGCTTGTTTTCCATCTACCTGCCATCAATCACCAACCGTCTATCCGTTGTCCATCCGTTGTGTGGCACCCGCACCCCTGAACCAACATTTATGTTTGTGGTAAAAATGAGCTCCAAATATGAATATTATAATCTTTTGATGATGCATGGATTGATCTAACAAGTAGTTTGTAGGATCTTACTAACATTTGACTTGATTTCTATATGAAAGCACTCGGGGGGTGCTGCCACAATAGTGGTTTACACTTTCTGGGAGATCTTGATTTTTGCTAAAATAACATATTTTTAGAAAATATAATGATTTAAGCCTTGAAAAGTTCTATTTAAAGGATTCCAATTGAGTAGGGTTTGATCAAACCACCCTAAACCAAGCCCCCTTGGATAGAACACCACCAGTTTTAAACCATACCTATAACAGAGTCTCCTTTACACCTATCAAAATGCTAATAAAAAACTTCTTTTTATTTACCTTTTGGGGGATCAAATGAGTTCATTTTTTTTTTTTTTTGTAAGTATATAATGCTTATTATAAGCTTCCAAAAAAGTATAATTTTAATTAAATTTAATTTGATTATTATTGTAGACACGTCAAATTTACATCATGCATAATCATATTCCATTCATCAAATAAATCAGGAATCCATTTAAATCAAATCCTAAATCACTTTCCAACCTTTTCTGATTTAAATAAATCAATTATCAAAGTCCAAAAAGTCAAATCATCTAATCAGCATTAAATCAGCATGATCATCATCTAATCCTAATCTAATACTAATCACATCCCACTTGCATTATCTAGATCTAGCCACTTGCACAATAAATCAATTTTATTGATTTATTAAAAGCCTCTTTTTCCCTCAACATGACAAGTCAAACAGGGCATTTATTGCTGTTTTTCCTTGTCCCCCTCTCAGCATTTATGGCAAAATTTGAATTCAAATTTTCCCCCTCTTGGGCACTCTTCCCAAATCTTGCACACACATCAACTAATCGCATGATGACAAGTGTTCTCAATTCATTGGCTTGTTTTTGATCCCAAATTGGTCCCTCTTCAACACTTGGCATTTTGAAAATCTTTAAATAGGTGCATCATCCTCAAGCAAATCCTCCACAACTTGATGCAAGGTCATTCTCTTTGAGAACTTATCTTGTCCATTTATCATCTCCATCATCTATAGCAATTTCATCATCTTAAGCTTTTGATCAAGGATTGGGAAAGGGTCACTAGCACATGTGACACCAATCCACTATGAGATAGAGTTGGATCATGTCTTTCATATGCATTCTTTAGTTTCTATTGTTCCATTTTTATTGCATGATTGATGTGTTTCATTATTTCATAGGGATGTTAAAATGGTGTTTTAAACTAACCATATTGCAGATTTTAGCATCCACAAAATGGCGCTAGAAGGAGGGCAGATGTTTGGATGCATTCAATAGGAATGATACGTCATTGTTTTTGCATGCATGCATAAAATCCTTGTAAATCTTTGTGTCTTTCTTAAGATATACAATAAGGATTGAATCAGTAAAAACACAGTAAGGGAAAGTATTTAGTAAATAAATGGAAGATAATAGTTTGCTTTTTGAATGCTGGAATTCACTGAACAATAATGAGTTAGGCATACACTGTATTTTCAATATCTAAAGTTGGAATGTTAGTGCAGATTAACTCCATTTTTTTTTTCTTCGAAGCTACATTTGTCTTATGATAATAACCATTAACCGTGTTTCAGATTTATCACCTTGGCTGCTGCATTCAGTTTGAATGGTATTATATCTCTGGAATGCATTTATGTTGAGTCGTTTATCTCTTAGTCACCATATGCTGATCATCATCTTTTTGCAAATATCAGGATTCTTTTGTTGGTTGTTACAGAATCACAAAATAGTATCATAAGCCGCAAGCTAACTATTCCCTCTTTGTTGAGAAATAAGTCAAAATAAAAAGAAAAATGCAGAGGCAGTTCATTATGGGCAAGGCGTAGCTAGAGCCTATATGTTCGAGATCAATATCTATGAATGCGAGGACAATATCATCGATTAATACCTTCTACTCCTTGCACGTTATGGTAAGCTCTGTACGATTCTTACACAAAGTCAGGTTCCTGTATGATTCTTTTAATTTCTAATTTTTAGTGTTCGTTGCTTTGATCAATGGCAAAGGATGATAGTGATAACCAAACAAAATAACAGCTATAAAGTTTAAAATGACCTGGATTTTCCTTCAAAATACAATGACCAAGGTAGGATACAAATCCCGGCCCTACAACAAGTCGATTATAGGTCTTTGCTAGCCGATATTCTCCAGATATCTGGTTTTCATTCGTTTAAAAAACTGAACCTTCAGAGGAATAATGAAAGCATTCAGGAATGTATTTGTCTTCCTACCAAACTACCTGTTGTGAATTGAAGTTGTCACGTCTTATCAGCTAGTGGTCACGCCTTACTGAATAAATAGTCAACCACCCTGCTGTATTAAGTTACAATCCTTTCCGAAGATCACGCACTACCACATGGTCATGCACGTACCTCATAGCCTGGAGTATTAGCCTTTAGAATCTTTATATATTTTGTGCTTTGATCGAAGTCTTTTCTCTATGGCGTAGCTTTTAGATCTTGAACAAATCTGTTGTTTTGTTTTTTGCGCTTATTCTGCAGATGCATTGTTTGGTTGATGAACATTTGTTGATAGGCGTCTATGTTAGAGGAGGATAGGCGATGTTGGTGATGTGATAATGGTTTTAATAAATATCTCAGCAACCTCTGGCATTATACGAAGATGCGTGCCAACTTGGAGAAGTTTCTATGCAGATCTTGTCTTATCACGAAGCATTAGAATCTATTATTTCACAGCTTATGGTGTCAAGATTTAGCTGCCTTGCAAAAAAAAAAAATTTACTTGCGTATATTGCATCAACTTCGAAGCTTTGGGACAGAACTCTAAACCTGCCAAGCGCATTAATTGGTAATCTGTTTGCTGTTGTTTTCCTGCGCCCAGCCTTTTGCTTGGAAGTTCATAGCATACGAGATTTCTGTGAGTTTTTGTCAAAACAGTTCACACGCCTTGTCTATGCTTCCGCAACATTCTGTCAATAGGTTCGCACACCTAGTCTATGCTTCCATATTTTATCAAACACAGTTGAAACGCCTTGCCTATACTTCCAGATTTTGTCAGGACAGTCCACGCGTTTGGTCCATGCTTCGAGACTTTCACACAGTTTACACGCCTTGTCTTTGATTCCACATCTAGCTGTCAATCTGCTATATTTGTGGCACGGATATAGGGAGTAGGGGTGTAAATTGGGGTCCACATTCTATCTTTATTATATCTTTGTTGGTTTACAGCGAAGTCTTTATTCACATTCATACTTTTGACAGTGAAATCTTTACTTGCTGCACATGGCTTTGAGTGGAGGAGCGATGGAATCCACGAGCATATGGTGGGAACTCATATCTGGAATTTTAGCTTTTGATCTCTTGTCAGTTGTAGTCGGTTTCAAATCTGCTTCTTAACAACAGTTGTCTTCTCGTTGGTAATGAACTCACTGATTTGATTTGAAGGCTTAAAGAACTAAGGAATAACGTTCACTTTCCAAAAGTGACATTGTCTCTACTAAGTCCATACATATTCCAGTCTCTTTTGCTCGGTGATAAATTGAATCCAAGTGTGCAATTTGAGATATGCGGGGTAAATCTTGCAATTTATGCTTGAAGCGTAATAGAACTATGAAGTCACTGATAAATGTCTTTGTCTGAACTACAGGATCCCAGTGTACAAGAAGAGTTGAATATCAAAGCCACGATTGTTATTAGGATCTTGACCGTAATCTTTAGCTTAATAAACATTCTCTAACACCCTTGGTAACTTTATTTTTCAGGAAATTGCTCGCCAAATTGGAGAAGTGAAAGGCCAATAGGAATAAAAGTCTCCCACTATGTTTGGTGGCAATGAATGAACGGAAGATATCTTTAATGTTCGCTGCCTTTTTTTTGCACAAAAACAAGATTTGTGAAATTATGCTGCTGACTTTTGGGTATGATTGAGTAAGCATGCCATGTGAAAAGCTAAGGCGCCCATCTCCACGTTGATATCCCAAATCAAGTTTGGTGCTCAAACTAAGTGATCAGCGTCATAAAGAGGAATCCGCGATGGAATATTTATTTCTAATCAGCTTGAGAACTTTTTCAGCCTGTCCTTATTTATGTTTATTGTCATTTATTGGACTTATAGACATATGTAGATGTTGACTTGTGGTTTTGAAAACCATTATTATATGTTCAAGTTTTTGGTTAACTCATATCCTTTCAAAAAATCATACATTTGGATTAAAAGGAAAATCTTTTTATTTTGACCATCAATTACGTCATAAATACGAAGGGAGGCACAAATTGAAATTATTTTGACATGTGTTTTGTCAAATTGTTGTATTTCCATTTCTTTCTTTAAATGATTGATAAGTTTTGTATATGTTTTTGTCAATTTATAAAATACATGCTTAACTTTTATTTGGGATGTTTATAGGTACAAAAGCGAACAAAGGAAAAGCGAAGGAGGTACAAAAGCCAACGAAGGCGAAAAGGTGCAAGGCGAAAGAGAAGGCTATCAAACAAAAAATGAAAGAAGGAGGTTTTTTTGTTTGAAAACACAATGTGTTTTTTAACACTTTGATCAAAACTACTTCACAAAACGAAAACGAAAGGAGGGAAATTTTTTTTTTTTTTTTCTTTGAAAACGCAATGTGTTTTTTAAACACTTTAAGTGTTTGATCAACACTTCACGAAATTGTTTTCCTTTTCATTTTAGAACATTAGTTTTCAATTGAGGCTAAAACGAACAATTTCATTTTCATTGCAAAGGGCTTAAAACGAACCTTAGAACAAACTTACTAGATTTCGTTTTGGGTTAAAAAAATTGAACAAGCAATCCTCACACTTCATTTTGGTGCTTAAAACGAATTCACAATTGCTTTGAAGGATATAAAACGAACAAGTGTTTAATTTGAGTGATTGTCTTTTGAGTGCGTATCCTCTCCCCTTGCGCTTCATGCGATCTAGGGTGCAAGAGAAACACTCAAAATACATTTTATTACTTTAAAACACTTCATTTTGGGCTTAAAAATTGAACAATCTTGTGCGAGTGTGAGTAGGGGCATTTTCGCGTACATTCTCTTTCTTTGTGCCATCAAAGATCGATCGAGTTACGGATTGTGTCTTTGCTCACTTTTGTTTATCTTAGAGGGCCTGCCTTGGGGAAAAAGTACTCACCCGTTTAATGACTCAACCGGGTAACACTCTAAAGCCAAGAGTATTTCCAGCCGGATATAAATGAGGGTTTTGCTAAACGCCATAATCAAGCGGTTGGCTCCGACAAGATGGATCCGAAAGGGGACTCTTGCCACGTTGGGTCAACTCCTACGAACAGAAAGTCCTTACTAGAACCTATGTGTTAGAATTTGCCAAAATCCTTAATCTGTTTGTTGGTGCAAGAACGGTCGTTCTGAAGCCGCCCCACAATTTTATGACTTTTAGTAGAGATGGAAAGCATGCCATGGGAGTTTCATGGGTGTTGGTGCTTGGCTGCCCCGTATAAGTGAGTGTCGTGGAGGGGAGCCAGTGGGGTCAAGCATCTAACCATCCGCTAAAAGTAGTGATGAAATGGGACTTGTCCAAGTGGGGGACTCAACAAACATTGTTCATCACATCCATAGGGCTTGTAATTATTCTTTGTTTGAAAAACACACAGTGTATTCGAAAACATTTTGCAAACAAACATTCAACATGATTCTCAAAATTTCAAACCCTCTTTAAGACAAATATCATTGACTCAATCCATATGTTACTGCTTTCCCTGCGGATTTACGTTCGTAGAGGTTCCTAAGCATTGGATTATATCTCAATTTGTCTTCTTGAGTAAACAATAGGAAAACCCTTGTCTTAAGTTCATTGAATTTCCACATAAAATATCTTGTGGGGTTTAAAGAAATTAAGACATTGGACATCTCAGTTTGAAACCTAATCAAGAGTGTGTTTGTGGTAAAAATAATACACTAAGCAAAGATAACAAATTGGACCCCACACATGTGCTTGATATCTTTTGGTCATATTGGTCTTTTGATTGCTCTTAGAGAAAAGTGTGTTCTTCAATACCTTGGCCTAGTAAACAAAGTCTCTCTAAGTCTTTTAGGATCAAATCAAACACCTCATCCACTCCAAACATTTATCATCTTCATCCATCCAAACAACTTTAGATCTTTGCAAACATCATTACCTAGACTTGGGTACATCCCTAAACCAAATCAAAATCATTTGTTTAGTTAGGTGTGTTTGGATGAGTCCTTCCATGCACACTTAGTTAAATTATCACCTCTTTGAACAAGTTCATCCTAAGATAGCATTTAACATTTTAGGGTTTACAAGTTCATGATCCACATCAAACAATCAAAATCAATCCCTAAGTCTAGCATTGATTCAAAGTTCCTAAACGTTCATCACTCATATCATCCACCTTTCATCCTCCATATCATCATTGGTCCTAGGAATCTTAGAAGTCACTTTCATAACAAGGTCAAAACACAAGAGGAACATGGAATATACACTTGATCCATACATCTTGGGTAATCCAAATCAGTTGAAACTTCAAAGCCTTGCAATGCCTATCAATTATCAAAGTCCATGCATAGGATCATTGCCTTCGACAAATATCAATGGTACAACAAGTGTGAGTATGCCCATGTCAAAGTTTGGAACACATTTCCCAATGATAGATCTAAGTCCAAATCTGCAAATCCACCAATTGAATAATCAATGCATGAGCCTTGAAATGAACAACGTCATTCCACCAAATCCCTACAAACCAAATGTGGATGTACCAAATGCATTTTTTCGAAACATGAATCCTAACTCGGAAACCTTTGGAAAAATGATTCCCAATACCAACATTGTTCATCCTATCATACCAAATCAGAACATTATCCAAAGTCAATTTTCCCATAATCCCATTCAAAAATCGCAAGCATGCATGCCAAAACTACTTGAACACAAGCCAAATCAACTATCTCAAGTGAGTCAAAATCAAAATCAAGAACAAATTTGGTGAGATCAAATTGCAGAACTTTCCAAAATAGTTGAGGCATTGTGCCAAGGGGAATCTCCACCACCATTACCTACATTATTCCTTGGTTTAGGGATTCCCCCTTTACCTAACACCAATCATTTCACCCAAATCAATCCACATAACATCAATCAAACCATCACGACAAATCCTTTGAATATACCATCGACATCACACCAATGGATGGTATCTAATCAAACAACAACATTGATCCCAAATCAAAATACGGTCTCCCAAGGGCCTATCACCTCAGTCAATCCAACCATCACTATCCCTTCAATCATTCCAAACACCACTATCACTCCCATCACATCTCAACCCCTCACTACCATGATCGCTCCGAGCGTATCTCAAACACTTGTCACTACATCCAACACAATTTCAATCCCACCACCCCCACCATTGCGACTAAGCCAAGTAAGCAATTACAATGCTTCATTCAAAGCATACCAACAATTGCTCCAACAATATCAAACAATTCGGCAAGCGCCTATAGCCACGCACGCTTCTCAAGCTTCACAGCAAAATCAAGCTCAAACATCGCTGCAACAACAACAAGCAACACAAGCTCAACAAGTGCAACAATACTTTCAAGTTTCCCAAGCCTCTCAAGCTACCCAACCAACACGAGCACAAACACAAAAGATGACAACTATTGAAAACAAGGATCAAGATCAATCCATCACTGAGCACACGTTTACTTCATCCAATGATCAAATCGACAAATGTCAAGAGTCACTTTTGAATCACGATCAAAATCCACCAACAAAACTCGACAATGAGCCAATTCAAGAAATGTCAACATTGTTTGACCCTATGGTCAAAGACATTGAAAATCCCTCCGCCACAATTGTCGAAAACAATGATCAAAATCTCTCCATCGAAGAACACATTGAGGATGTATCTACACAATCCGATGATAAACTCACCATACATCAAGAGCCACTTTTTGGTGATCTCTTTCAAGGAGTATTAGGAATATTTGATCCAATTGACATAATGCACGATCCATCGACCTATGATCATGTTGAAAATGTCTCTACATCGCCTTATGAGTTAGAGGACATATCTCAAAAAGTTATTCCAAAGCAAGATCAAAATCTTTCACTAAAGTCTAGCAATGGTCCTTTTCAAAACATGTTGATCCCCTTTGACCTCATGGCTACAGATGCTGAAGGAACCTTGAACTTGACCATGCCTAATGTCGACATCCAAAATTCCTTTGTAAGAAATCCATCCTTTGAAGCTGCCCCATGTCAAGAACTTGATCCAAAGCATGTCGAAAGCAACTCCGAAATTAATCAAGATCAAGAATTTGTATCTTCAAGATACTACAATAATCTAATGAACACTCTCCTATCTATGCAAGATGATCATATCGATGTAGCACATACTCCTCCATCTACCCATGAGATGCTTTCTATGGATGGACATGTAGATGATCTTCATCAAGAACAAGATTATGTTACACAAAAAGAGCAGATTATTAACTCCTACAGCCAAATGGAGTTGTCAACATTAGGATCAAATATGTCCCAAACTCAAACTGAGGACATCATGAATAAGGATATCCAACATTATCCGCTCAAAGAAACAAGTCAGATAGAACATCCAGAGTTAGCGGAGCAGCAAATTGAAAGAACGTCAACTACGGTGGTCATTTGTCAGAGCATGTTTACTGAACAAGACATCTCAGAATAGGAAGAGTCAAAGAATGAAGGTACTACCACAATACTGGGGGCAACTTCGTCTCAAGCAAATGTCAACATAGGGAGCATGAAGAATCCTTATGATGAAACCGATGTCAATACTACAACCAGTCATGTCACGAATCTTCATCCACCCATCACCCCATCCATGAATTGGGACCAACGTCAAAAGAAAGATCTGAATCAAAGCACAAAGAATGTTATCAAATCAAGAAAAGCCGAGAAGCATAATGGACAAATCAAATACATATGGATACCAAAGAATACAAAGAAAGATTATCCCTATCAAACTCCATCAGTCAAAGAAACTGTGGGGCAAAGTAAAAGAGGGAAAGGTATCCATCAAAGATGTCCGCAAAATCAAAAGCAGGCTTTTCAAGCGACGTACAAAGTGTATCAAGCAGTTGGTCCTAATTCCATGCACACTTCCATATCCACCCATCATTGCTCATCTTCCCAAGTTTGGAGAGTCAAAGGTTCCCAAGCATCCCAGCCAAACATCTCTTATCCTAAACCTCCATCGCGCCTCGCATAATATCCAATTCTTACATTGACGTGTATTGGCAGCAACCCTTCATCATAAGGATTTAGAAGGCACTTTATCATGATGTATGCACAGAGACAAAGTTAACCCTAGTATCGACGAAGCAGATCAAGAATCCCAAAAGTGGCATTCAAGTGCACGTATCTTAGCAAAGCAACTTCTTCAAGCAGGATATCGATGGCACATTATGGCCCGAAGCATCTACATCAACACCACCGAGGTGGTTGTACATGAATCTTTCAGAAAAATACAAAAATCAAAAAATATATGAAAATCCAAAAAAATCAAAAAAAGGATTGAAAATAGTAAAGATAAAAATCGTCCTCTAGTGAAAACCGCATGGGCGGCGCTTTGGGCAAGACCATGATGAAAACCTGGCAAACAGGCGTCATGTGTGGAATCGAGCATCTACGTGCGCTAGTTCTGTTGAAAGCATCTCATCCCATCCGTAATAAATTGAGCATTCCATCCATCTTATCAATAATATATCCACGCATCCATGAACCATTTATCCAATCCATTTTCATCCATATTCATCCATAGTCCAAGTTATCTTGATTTTGATGAAATTTTGGAGCACACTTTACGCTTTCTTACGGTGAACATCTTGACATGGGCTGTTTTCATTAAATCCTATCCTATGCAGCATTATCTGAGCCATGAAGCATTATCCAAATGCGCATTCGTTATTCGAGCACCTTATCTTATTGCAAGATAAATCCTTGGCATACTTTGCATGCTTACCATATCCATCCATCCATACACTTATCTGAGCATCCATCCATCGCATTCCATACATTGCTAGACATTGGGGGCAGATATGTACATCTTGCTTTGAGAATAAATCTTGGTCTGTATCCTTCACCTTATGTGGCGATCCACACATTGGCAAACATGAAATAAAATTGGTCAAAGCATTTGTATCACTCGCCCATGGCATATTTTGACAAGAAGACATTCCTTATCAAGCTTCATCTTTCATCAAACATCAATCACTATCAGTTGCATCTAAGCTGCACGTCAAACGTCACATCAAATCATCCAAACATCTTTTGTTCGAAACCAAGCTTCATCAATCATGATCAATCAAATCCAATCAAAAAAATCATCATCTCGGGATATCCTTGTGTTGCTTAACACTATCCTTGCATTGTTGTGCATCCTAAACAATGTTATCATCATCAATCTCATCAACATCCCAATCCTTGTGTTGCTTAACACTATCCTTGCATTGTCATGTATCCTTGACAATGTTATCATCATCAATCTTGACCAATCAATCCTTGCATTGTTGTGTATCCTCAACAATGTTATCATCATCATTAATCCATCGATCCGATCAATCAACCTTAGCTTGGTTTTCAGCAAAAATCATAAACAGAGCATTGATATCATCACACACATCCATATCCAAATCATCAAAATCATGCGAA
>VDFB02303384.1:0-24962 GCA_007258455.2 Sequoia sempervirens
ATTTTCATAATACTAGCGATTAAAAGAAATGCATTGAGCTGAGGTGAATAAATAATGGACGCGTGTCAGGTTACAATTGTAGTGCTACGTCTCTTCACAACGTATTTTTGTTTTTCATTAGCTTTGAGTAAACTGCGTTGAAGCACTGTGTTAATCCGTATAAGGTACTGCAGATCAATGGTCATTGTGACAATGCATTCTTGGCCCACTCTGACAAAACAATTTGTGACAGTGCAAAATGGTGACATATGTCATATTGTCATTGCAACGCAAGGTCTCTTCAGTGCACAAAAGCAAGAATGCACTAAGCATGGAGTAATGATGTGTGGCAACGTGTGTCCTAGATGACATTTGCAAGCAGTAAAGGTAAGATGAATGGATTTCAAATCAATGGTCCGTGTTGAAGGAGATCATATGACTATCATTGCATCACATAAAGGTATTTGTTCTTGTGGTCATAAACAAAGAAGATGTGTAATGATGACATGTGTCCCCTCATTGAACGACTATCACAATATCACATAAAGATGTATGTTTTTTCAATCATAAATTGTGACAATGCATGATCATAACATGTGTCCTCTTTGAATGGTGAGAAAGTAGGATCAATGGCTGATATTCAAAGTGAGCAAATGACTATTTCCTAAAGATAAATTTGATGGGAAATTACAAAGTAGAAGCTGATTTGATTGTAATTCTTGAAAAATCATTTGACAGTTTCAAGAAATATAGAGCAGTTAGGGTTGTGCGTAATGATGGAAATAGTTATGATCATGATCTTGTTGAGTTAGTGTACATGTATATCTAATTACATAAAGGTTACTAAATTGACCTTTCATAGTCATGTGTAATAAGTATTCAGTAAAAAGGGGAACTGTGTGAATGAGGACATAGTTTTGATGCTAAATTGAAAGGGAGAAGAAGTCACGTAGAGAGAAAGTTTGAGTGTATGATTTGAAAAGGTGCATTTCAAATTAGAGAAAAACCAGTGTCTGCATATATGAATTTGTAATAATTTAGAGGTTGGTGGCTCAAAAAATTGGGTTGGTGCTCAGTTAGGTGTACAATGTGCCTAAAGGTTGGTGCCTCAAAACGTTGTCTTGGTAATCAATGTACCTGTGAGTTGGTGCTTACATAAAAAATGTGATATCTTTTGATTGTGAGGTTGGATTTGACTAGTATACTCAAACAACTTTTCTCACCATGGTTTTTCCCTTTTAAGGTTTTCCACATATATCTGGGGTCTTCTCATGTGTGTATGATTTATGCATTCTCTTAAATCTTGTATGCTGGTTTAATTTAAAAAAAAAAATACATTGACTCACCCCCCTCTTAGTGTATTGGTGTTTTTTTTTAAACAATTAGTATCAAAGCATACGTTCCTTGAAGAAAGTTTAAACAACTTGAGGTAGATCTAGTTTTAAGAACACTATGGCAAGACAAGAAGGTTCTTATTCAAATAAAGCATCATTGTTTGATGGAACTAATTATGCTTTTTGGAAAATCAGAATGGAGACTTACCCGACCTCTCTTGGATTTGATGTATGACAGTTTGTTGTAGATGGATACACAACACCAATAACTCCTCCCACTACCTCAACTGATAAGAAATCTTGTGAAGATAATTCCAAGGCTAAAAATGCTATTCTATGTGGTCTAACCAACACAAAATTGGTAAAAGACATGCATTATAACTCTGCCAAAGATGTATGGGAGAAACTGCACAATATCTATGAGGGTGATGATAAAGTGAAACAAGCAAAATTGCAAACTCATAGAGGAAAATTTGAGAATATTAAGATGAAAGATGAAGAAAATACTACAACATACTTGCTTAGGGTAGATGAGGTAGTAAATGCAATTAAAGGTCTTGGAGAGAACATGAAAGATAAGGTAGTTGTAAAGAAGGTTTTGAGATCTCTCCCACAATGGTTTCACTCTAAAGTCTTTGCAATAGAAGAAGCTAAAGGTTTGGACAAGTTTTCTATGGATTATTTTTTTGGGTCACAAACTACATATGAAATGAGAAGGGAAAGTACATGCTCAACAAAGAATGAAGTAGCATTCAAGATTTCCAAAACCAAGAAGATTGAAGATGATTCATAACCAAGTACCAATTCAAATGAAGAAGAAAAATTTGTCAAGAAATTGAAGAAGGGCTTTGGAAAATTCAAAGGTAAGAGCTACCTTTAAAATATTCCAATTGTGAAAAAATAGGTCATTATGCCTCAAAATGTCCCTTAAGTGAAAATGAAAAGGGAGATAGTTCCAGGAATCAAGAAGTTTCCAAATATAAAAAGAAAAATTTTAGTAAAAAGAAGTCTTTATGTTGATAAAGCAATTAGTTCTTCAAATGATTGTTCTTCTGCAAGTGAACAAGATGAAATTGCCTTTATGGCTATGGAAATCAAAGAATGTGAAGATTCTGAAGAGGAAGAAGGTGAGGTAGATTTGGAAGGTGGACTAGTCTCTACCTTAGAAGATTTGAAGGATGGAAGAAAAAAAAATGAAAAATACAAGCTAAGCATTGAAGAATCTGATAAACTTGTTGACCTAAAACTGTAGTTAGCAAAATCATAAAGAATAGAAGAGTAACTAGTTTGGATTTGAAGAGCAAACTAGAAGTGTCAAAAATTAGAGGTTGAATTTGTCTTTTTAAGAAAGGAATTAGAGAATACAAGTTTATAGTTAAATAGAAGTCTCAAGCTTGGAAAGAGTTTTGAAGTTCTTGTTGAAATGATTAATAGTCAAAGATCCATTTTCAACAAGTTTGTTGGTTTAGGATATGAGGAAGACAAGAGTTTCAAGGATGTTGTTGATGAGAAATAAACAGGTTCAATACCAATTGTTGGGAAATTCAATCTCTATCCAAATATGACTTCAATGGATGAGATACAAGGCTTGTACTACAACAACATGCAAATCTAAAAATTAAGTTGCCTTATTATGGAAATACCATGATCAGTTCCATCTTCTTTATGATGCCAAAAAATAGCCAACATAACATTCTTATAAACACTACCTTATGTGAACTTATAACAATAATAAATAAATAATATCATCATTGTAAGATAACAACAATGAGGCACAAAACAAAAACACAAGATCATCACATAGCGCATGATTTATGTGGAGAAACCCTTGTGGGATAAAACTCGACCAAGAAGAGAGGCCAAGTATGTATTTTCATCAAATAAATGAGATTAAAATACAACCACTACTTCCATTCTCCTCTTTTCCTCCAACATGGCAGCACCTGTGTACCTATGAACAACCTTCTTTTCCTCTACCTGTCCTTGTTCCTATAGAGTAACACTACATTCAACTATTCCTTCTTAATTCTACATCCAAGATGCTGATTTTATAGACTTGTGAAGGCATCTAATGCACCAAACAAGGCCCCCAAAGATGACCCTTCATTCCAAACATCCCCAACCTTTAGATTACCTCCTCAGAATGCAAAAAGACACTGGTTTTGGCTCGAATACTTTCCCTCCAACTTGGGCGCCTAAACTTGAGAAGAAAAACATTACATTAAATTTAATAAATTATGGAAAACCAAGTGACACATGTTACCTCTTTCCAAGAACCCACTTGGAAAATCCCCATAGTTACTTATTTATCATTTCTTTTATCTTTTATTATCCCATTCTAGGCATCCACATGTGGGGAAAACAATATTAAATATTTATGTCCACAACCCACCTTTACCACTGCTAGTGGACCCATCATCCCTTATAAGTATATTAGAAACAATAGTGAGAATTAATATTACAAAATATTTCCCAATACACCCTAAGTTCCTAGGGACACTTTCCAAGGATGTTGGAACCATGATATATGACATATGATTTACAAGGTGGATGAAACCTAATCCTAACATTCTCCCACTTGACATCAACATTGTAAATACAACCATAGGAATCACAAACAAGGGAAAAGCATCCCTTAGCCAAACATGTACCATCTGAATCTTCACCATTCTCTCATGCTCCAACAAGATATCGACAAAATCAACCATGATAACCACCATCAAGCAAGAAATTCCTTCACATCCTCCAACATGCCACCTATGGAAGAAAAACAGAATATGCCAAGGTGAAACATACCAACTTTCATTGAAACATGCACCAATCTTAACATGAACATAAGCATCAAATTTAAATTATAATGAAGGCTCTAAGTAATTTCCCATACTCATACCACTTGCAATAGCAACCACAAAAAAATGCAACTCATCCATTCTAAGCATACCTCAAACCAAGGTATACCAAACATAGATAAAACTTCATGCCATCAACATACTAACCCAAAATATACAATCAAGTCTTTGTATATCATCCTTCTATCTCAATGCAACATACCAATGAGAAAATGACCACAGACAAGACCAACTAACAAGTCTGCATTAACACTAAAACAATCTTGTGGATATAGAAAGTTCACATCTGAGTCATCCCGCTGCAAGAAAATGGGTAGTTAATCCACATCCTTCATAACTCATAGATACAAATCCAATGAAGACATGCAAACTCATCATCACATCAGTAACTAGTAAACCAAGATATCAAAGAGTATCAGACATATATCTAAAAAATCCCACTACATGAGTAATGTCAAATTTGAAAATAGATCATGGTATATCAAGTCTATCTATAGTACTTCACATAGAAGATGTCGCTTATTCCTCTATTACATAGTGTCAAGGAAACATAGAATGATATGAAAATCCTACAAACAAATATGCTACAATACCTCTCTCACCATTAGTCTCCATAGTTTTCCCAAGTTCTTCACACTTAACCATGTGAAGCCAAACTTCTAGGAAGAATGCCATGACCAAAGAGAGAAACTACAAATCAAACCATATCCTTGTTCCATACTAACATGTACTAAGTTGTGTAATGTAAGATCTCCTTCCCCATTCCCAAACTGAAAGGATATCAACATCTAACATTCAAACCAAATGAAAACATGGTAGCTATAAATGTAAACCTCTCAAACCAAAGGTAAATCAAACCAACCAATCATTCCCACAACAAAGGGAATATGCCCAAAGCCATAAACCATTTCTTGTACCTCTCCAAATAATTCCTCAAAACTAGAACTATAGCTCAAGACAAAAACAAGGAGAACAACGAAAATCCATAAACCATGCATCTTCTTCTTAACAAGTCCTCAAAATGTCTATATTCAAGATTAACTCATATGAGAAGGCAAGATACAAAATAAATAATACATCTGATATTCAAGTGGGCAATACCTCTAAGATCTTTCACCTACCGAGTAGACCAAGGGCGGGATACAAGATTGTCCTATACACAAAACCAATAAGTAACAATATTGTCTTCAAGTCCTTAATGGAATCACATCTATAACCAGGTGTAGGCTCCTTAGACTTCCTGCAAAAATACTCATAAAAAAGTAACCATTTCAACATACTATCCCATAAATAAGAGATCTCTTAGTCTCACCTGAGTCTCTCTAGTATCCATGAGCATCCACCAATCAATCATGCTAACTTCAAATGCAACCCTACAAAATCATGAAGCTCTAAGAAAATGATTAATGCTCAAAATCAAAGAGAACCAAATGAGACCATTGTCAAAATTCTAACTATAGAATCAAGAACATATCATGACATCATGATCTAACACCCCCTCCAAGGAGATCACATAACTATCCATCATCAAATGATTAATCAACATCATAGCTCCCACTGAACCGTGTAACCAATCTCTCCAGGCATCATGATAACCATCTCCTAACTAAAGATCCTCCATGGACCCAACACAATCAAAGAACTCAACACCATGAGATCCTAAAAGGTAAAGTACAACCACAATCTCCAAACCAAGAAGATACAAATGCTACACATCCTTTGAAAATAGAACCAAAGATGTCATAACTCTCACTGCAATCTAAGGGAAAAATCCAAGAGCTCCTTATGACACCAACAACCATTGCAAAAGACCATCCATCTTCTAATCAAAGATTATCCATGGCTCACTACACACTACAACAACAACAAATTAGAACCAAAATCTTGAAACAAAGAAGATAGAACACATTATGTAACTACATAAATCTCCCACTGAAAGTAACACTGAGTTATACATGGCATCATGACCAATATCATTACCAAAACTCTACTCAAAGTGAACAAAGCTTCTCATGCACCATAAAAACTACTATAAATTCAAATGAACAACTATATTAGGTACTCTCAATAACCATCTCCCACTACAATTAGCATACCAAAGTAATAATGGTGACAAAAAATAAGGCCTACCAAAAAAAATCCACATTAGAAAATTTTCTAAGATCTGTACATATGCAACATCTCAAAGGAGAAATACATAATCAATGCTCCAATCTCAGATAACTGAAAAATAATTCAACCCCCACATTAGTATCATACAAAACAGAGATAATTAGGTATAACATGTGGATTTCCAAGACTCAAACACCAGAATCAATGGTAGATCTGATTTTCCAAACAAACCCACATAGGAGTAACCATAAATCAATGAGAACCCTCCAAGCAACTATGCAAACTTGTAATTGTCTTCATCTAGAACAATCTGAGTATAGTCTCATCACTGATCTACACACCATATATTTTAGTTAACATGTAAAACATGTAAAACCATCTTTGTAAATCTGAAATCCATTTAACCATCCAGACATTCACACCAAACATGTCATCTAAATAATGGAATAAGCATAGATCTACAAATCCACAACTGAAAACAAGAGTGAAATGAAACCCAATATGAAAAACCAAGTTGTCCAGGAGCTTATAAAATATGAAACATATCAACTGCACAACTCACAAAGAGGTTAGTGTCTTATCTTCCAGTGATTTCATGTAACAAAGGGCTAAAACCATGAACCCAACATAAGCACTCCATTTTGTAGTCCAAATTGAGAGTGTTCCTTCATGTAACTAGGATGTCTCTACCCATCCAACATGAACACCTTCTTGTTGCACATGACCAAAAGGTAAAGGAACAAAAACACCAAACAAGGGAATACAACCATATTTTCAAACAAGAGCTCCAAGTTACTAAAACATAACCAACTCCATAAAGATCCATAATCATGAGCTTCCAATACCCAACTTAGACCACATTGAAAATATCCATGACTTCCATTTTCATAAATCTGAAAAACAAAGTTAATTCAAGAAAATTCATTGCTTCCCCAAAAGCCTTCCAACAACCTCCAATTCATTCTAACAAATTCCCACAAGCTTTCCAAGCTATGAAATCAAAAAGAAGGAATACCTAGAACCTAGTTAAACTTCAATCTCTGATACCAAATGATGAGAAAAAAATAGGTTCGATATCGATTGTTGGGAAATTTAATCTCTATCCAAATATGATTTCAATGCATGAGATACAAGGCTTGTACTAAAACAACATGAAAATCTAAAACTTATATGCAAATCTGAAAACTAAATTGCCTTAATATGGAAATACCATGATTAAATCCATCTTCATTATGATGTCAAAACATAGCCAACATAACATGCTTATAAACACTATCAACATAATCTGGCAATAATGAGGCATAGAACAACAACACAAGATCATTACATGACATAGGATTTACGTGGAGAATTCCTTGCAAGAAAAAACTCCACCAAGAAGAGAGGCCAAGTATGCATTATCATAAAATAAATAAGATTACAATACAACCACTTCCATTCTCCTCTTTTCCTCCAACATGGCAGCGCCTGTGTACCTATGAACAACCTCCTTATGCCTCCACCTATCTTTGTTCTTGTAGAGTAACACTACATTCATCTATTCCTTCTTAATTCTACATCCAAGAGTCTGATTTTATAGACTTGCGAAGAAATATAATGCACCAAACAAGGTTCCCAAAGATGAACTTTCATTCCAAACATCTCCAACCTTTGGATTACTTCCTCAAAATGCGAAAAGACATTGGTTTTGGCTCTGGTACTTTCCCTCCAACTTGGGCGCCCAAACTTGAGAAGATAAACATTACATTAAATGTAATAAATGATGGAAAACCAAGTGATATTTGTTACCTCTTTCCAAGCACCCATTTGGAGAATCCCAACAGTCACTTATTTATCATTTCCTTTATCTTTTATTATCCCATTCTAGGCATCCACATATGGGGAAAAAAATATTAAATATTTATGTCCACAACCCACCTTTATTGTTGATAGTGGACCCATCATACCTTATGAGTATATTACAAACAATGGTGGAAACTATTATTACAAAATATTTCCCAATACACCCTAAGTGCCTAGGGACACTTTCCAAGGATGTTGGAATCATGATATATGACATAGGATTTACAAGGTGGATGGAACCTAATCCTAACAACTATCTCTAAAAATAATGCGACCACTTCTAAGAAGCTTGAAGGGTTTCATGAAGAATAAGAAGACTAAATATCTCAAAAAAATGGATGATGGATTCATCAATGTGCACAATCCAAAGAAAAGGTTTAAGAATCAATTTGTTAGAAAAACCCAATTTAATTATGCTTTTCATGGTTATTTTTTTTCATGTAATCAGTATGGAAATAAAGAAATAGTTTGCAAAATTAGACCTTTAAGAAATGATAGACATACTTTTGGAAGCAAGAATCCTTTTACTCCTTTAGTTGATCTAAATGATGTTTGCTATAACTGTAACAACTATGGACATATCCCTAAGTTTTGTAGAAATGTGTTTGTAAAGCCTCTTAGACAATAGAAAAAGATGTTTACTTCTCTAGGGAAAAAAATATTGGCTCACGTTCATGCAAGAAAAAAGAAAGAGTTTGCATCTCCTGCACAGAAGAAAGAACCTGGGTAGAGTTTTGAGGAAAAGTAAAGAAAATTCAAGAAGGCATTAGAGAGAGAAAAAGACTATGATGAAGAATGAAATTCAATGATAGTCCAAACAATTTTTCATGCCAAAGGGAAAGGAAATCCTTGGGTGATTGATAGTGGCTACTCTAGTCACATGACTGGAGATAAGATCAAATTCACTATCTTGGAGAAATGGAATGGTGGCACAATTAAATTTGGTGATAACACTACTTGTAAGATAGTTGGGAAAGGTACATCATGCATATTTGGTAAAAATGATTCTCAAGATGTGTTGTACGTAGAAGGATTAAAATATAACTTGCTTAGTGTTAGCTAGATGTGTGACAAAGGGTATAACTTGTTATTTCATGCTAGTGGATGTGAGCTAAGAAAAACTAGCTCTGGTAGACTTGCTACCAAGGCAAGAAGAACCTACAACTTGTACCATCTGAAAGAGATGAAAAGTGGAAGATTTCTATTAGGGAATGTTGATCATGAAAGCTTGCACTTCTCCGAACAACCTTATGGAAAATTCAATGAATGGGGGACCTTTTTGCGCTTCATTGAATAACCTCTAAGAATTTTAAAGAAGTTGGCTCTTTGTGCTTGGGAAAAGGAGAAGAAAATGCAGGAATAAAACTTAACTAAGGCAATGTGTTGAAAGGTTTTACAACATTTCAAAACTCTAACAGGTTCCCATTTTCAATTAAACAAACATAGAATGCCACAAACCCTTCATTGTTGGAAGGAGAACGAGTAACTAAGGCCTATGTGAGCACAAAGTAGTCATCCAAATCCTTCCATGGGAAGCACCCATTAAGGTTCGACAGAAAAAAGGAACCTTAGCTTGAACAAGATGTTTCAGATCCTTACAAAACTATTTTTCCTTGACAACATAATATGAAATCCAACATAATTTCAATAGGAAAATGAAAGAGTATCATAACATGGTTCAATTCCCGAGAGTTTAAGTTAGAAGAACATAAAAGCTAGTAAATAAGAATCAATTATTAGGACTGTATGCAAAAATAAAGTGGCATAGAGCATTCAACATGTATGGAATAGAGAGTAAAAATGTAAAACAAATGTCGTATATGCACAATCTAATACAATATTTGATACCTATTTTTAGCTACAACTCAAAATAGGTAGAGCTGAATTGCATTCATCACAAAAGGTGCAAATTTTATGCTAAAAGTATTCATTGAATTCCAAAATTTGATTATGCAAATGTTTGTAATAGAAGAACTTATAAATTTGCATAAAATAAAGTTGTTTTATTCATATTGTAAAAATCAAGGTCCCACACATGTCATGGGAGTAGCTTAATTTGATTTACGTAATCAAATGATAGATACAAGAAGGGAGATGTACACTATACAACTGAAGAAAATATAAACATAAGGAAAGGAGTGATTCTTCATTGCCTGGAATGACGAATCGCCTCACGTTAAAATCTTCTTAGCTTGTTGTTCATTTTTGAATTGATCCAGCTCTAGGCTCCAAAAAGCACTAACTATGATGAAATGTGGTATTAGAGATGGTCTCAAGCAACGACAACCACATATCCATCCCCGCCCTACACCACCAACAAAATATAACGACATTTGATCGTAATCTACCTAGATGATTTCTACTATTCAAAAGAAAACAGTATCTACAATGGAAAGTTTCACCATTTATTTACAATACGTTTGTTTAAATGTAGAATTGTGTCTGGCTATATTTAGTGATTATTTTCACTGACATGTGGAGCAAACGGGTCTATTGGGGCGGCTGAGATTATTTAAAAAAGGACACCCTCTCTATTCACATCATTATTTGAGAGTTACTGATATCACTATAGTCATCAAGAAAGGACTGCTGTGAATAAGAGGAATTCACAAGAGCAACCTTTGATTCATTATGACAAAAATAGATCGAGCAAAGAATCTTATTGCTCATCATTTGAAGGAACAATTCAAAGTATCTATATGAGCCTTAAGCATTGATCATTTATGCTAATCAAATCCAAGTGCAATGAAAATAGAAACACAAATGAACAATAGCTTTTAATTTTCTCAAGAGATCTTCAAAGTAGAATAAAGTTATCATGTTCTCAGGTGAATAATAGAACATCCCTCAACTTTTATTAACAGAAAAGGAAAATAAAAATGGAAAAATCAATCTATGATAGTGTGTGGGATTTTAGACAATAGAATACAACTACTTAGTGACAGAAATAAGAAAAGGGGTAGTTTGCAAATCAATAGAAATTGACATGACAGCTATGAGACAAGTGCACAAAATCAACACAGACATGGATGAAGGATAATGACTTTGCAATAAGTCAAATAATAGGCAATCACTTATGCATTCCAGTGTTTTCAAGAACAATATCAAATAAGCCTCATTGCTTTTGTCTCTTCATTCAGGCAGAATTTCTTCATTGTCATTATATTAAGGAATAGTGCTTGGTTTTGGGACAACGTACAGTGATTTTTGCAAAGACTAGACAAGATAAAGTCATCAACCTTATATATAGTGACTGTCCATAAATACCATAAAAATGGAATGGGTCTATAGGGATGATAACAAAAAAAGCATATCCTATAGAGTTCTTAAATGCAAATAACTTTAGATATCACAGTTTGGAATCAAGAAAGCATCAAAATATATGATTGAAGAACATGATTCAACTGAGTGTTGCATAAGGTATAAAGCTATAGGTGCACATTCTAAAGCTATAGGTGGACATTGAAAACAGTGATACAATCAAACTATTCATCTAACAAGATGCACCATGTAGACAAAAGGAAAAGGACAAAATTTACATAAAAGACCATACAACCATATTTGAAAGGTTTATTTGCATAAAGTACAGTCAAATTTTCCAGATAGCAATGAATTGCAAGAAATTAGTAATCATTTTTGAGACAGAAAACCATGCTTTCTAAGTATTTGAGACATTCATTATAAAGGTACAGTTTCAAATATAAAAGATTGTGTATGTCAGATGAGTATCCAAATGACATCAAAGAATACAGTGACCTTGTCCCTGTTGACAACAAAACACATCAAATTTAAGTGTGAAATTTGCACATACATGGGATTTAGTGAGCAAACACTTTTCCATTTCCAGCAGGAGGCTGCCAAGAGCTTTACAGATCAAAACAAAGGGGTACCAGGAATAAAGAATAGCAGTAGTCCATCCATGCCATGGACTTGCTTAAAGATGGTTGCAAAATGAGGGTTATTTCCGTACTATATGTTTTGTTAAATCAACATGTCTCAGCATGTCAAGCTGTGGCCAGATTCTATCAACAGGTTATTAAAGGAGAAGTGGTTCAAATTACATCAACTGTAATCCCAGATTAAAGACAAATTCAAAAAAATCTACCATGGCGGCCTGCATACATAGTATTCTAAAATGATGAAAGGAAGATGAAAATCCTTGTGTTAAATTGCTTTTCTCATGAGATCTCATGTGTTTAGAGACTTGCAGAAAATGAAAAGAATAGAGATTTGGGTTTTTTCATATATACAAATAGGAAAATACCCAACTTGTTGCTTGTAGCCGCGACAGAAGAGCTTACTTTTTCTTTGTTTCCAAGAGAAAAGAATTCACTATATGCAACAAAAGCTTCAGAAATTCACTATGGCGGCCTCACAGTAGGAGAAAATATCAACATAATCAAAAGAATGTATCAAAAATACACAAGGCCACAGTCTTAGCTTACCAGATGGACTAAAACCCATAAATTTTTGCACAAAAAGAATTAAGAGTGGAAACTCAAGCTTTTACAAACAATGGAGATAACTTACTAACCAACAGTTCAAGTTTTTTGGCATTGCTTCCATATTTCTCCACAAAGTCTCAGCTTCAACTCTCAGTTAGCTTCAACAAATCCCTATTTCTGCATAGTGCATGGCGGTGCAACATAGTTTCTCCTCCAAAAGTGCAAAACATGAATGGAGAAATGATTAGGGTTCAAGTGTTTTGACTTGAAGCCCTAATTCAAATTATGAGGCATTTTTTTTAAATTGGTTTTTTATAAAATCATTTCATTTTATTGATGCCGTGGTTTTTACTTTTATGTCAAAGAGCCTAATGATTAAAAGAGCCTGTGGGCTTTCCTTTTTACATTATCATTTATTTTAGACTGATGGTGAATCCACTTGTTTTGCATGAAATTGAAAAATCAGAAATGTATTTAAATATTAATGGTAATGACCACAAATGATTACCTTAATATTTACTTATATTGCTCAAAAGGAAGAACTATCATACATTAAATATTAAAATAATTATTTATGGCTATTTTAATATTTAAATCAAACAATCCTTTTTTCCAAAATCATGCAAAATAGGCAAGTGAAATTGAACTAAAGATAGTAGGTGTGACTTAGAGTTCTATTTGTGACTTTGAGTCAAACCGAGATCAGTTTTGAGTGTTTTCGATCATGCACATTAAGAGGAGGAGTTTGCAATATCCATAGTGCAGTTTACATTGGTAATGACTCCTTTTTTCATGCATTTTCTCTTTTGCTCGTGAGAGGCATTTGAGAATATATTTTTGAGATTCAGATTACTTCCAATGCCACTTCCATGCATTTAGAGGCATTCTTGAGTTATTTTTCAGTTATACACATTGTGACAGAGTTCTGAGTTGTTGAAGCTCAGTTACAATATTGGTGGGCCCTCTTTTCACACTGTTCTCTCTTCTGCTCAAATTTCACATTGGAGATGTCATTTTCACTTGAGTTCTATTACTGGCTGCTTTGCGCATGCCTTTTGTATAAATTGGAAAAATTTAATATTTTTCAACTAGTTCTTGTTTTCTGCCTTTTCCTTCAGCAAAGAAGACTATCTTGTAACTCAACATTTTAGATTTAATATAGTTTTACAACTTTACAGGTTATCATTTTTGTAGAGTTTCCTTCTTTTCATTATCGCTATTCAGTATTAGCCTTCTTAGATTCAGGAGTTTTGTATTTATTGAATGTTTAAGATGCGAATTTGATGTGTTTGATTTCAAAGCCTTTAATTCCTATCACATTCATGAATACATGTACACGAAAAAAGCAATTTTAGTTACAGATCATAAGTTGTGTTGTTAATTTATCCTCTCCTTTAGGTTGTGAAAATATCATTTTCCTTCAATAAGAATGGATTATCAGGCCTTTTGATGAAACACTTATGTAATTAGATTTCCCAATCTAAGTTGTGAAAGTAAGCTTCATGATGAATCAGTTGTGAATCAATCTGCTCATAAATATCAATTAGGTGCATCACCGAGGTTTTAGTTTTAGTTCATGCATTCAGTTCAATCCTTCTCACCCTTTTCTCAAAGCAAATCATTCAAGTACCTAATTAATCATCATATAGGAAGCCAACCTAGAATCCGAAGGTTCTATCTTCACCATAGGAATACCCACAGCCGAAAGATAGTTCCCATGTTTCAACAGATTGTTGAATTTAGTTATTCAAGCATTCGGGTGCACTGCTTGACAACAAGTATAAGGGTTGGCTTCCCTTTAGAGGATTTCAAGGTTCTGCTAGAAAAAATAACACAGGAAATATAATCATAATATCTATACAACCATGTCATTTCCCATTTAGTCTTGTCCCCATCTTACGATAATATCTCAATACATGTACAAATCAGTAAATTATGTAGTCTTGCACGTGGAGATGGGGCTCATTCTCATACCCTTTACCTATCTCCATACATACACACCCTCATGTCTTTATATGTGCCTTCTCCATCTCTACACATCTTCCCATGCATCCTTCATTTCCTACACCCTACATGCCCAAACATTATTCAACACTTACATTCTAGCACTCTATTATCCTAAATCATTTTTTATGGATGTAGGTTCAATGTCACTCTGTGAGTACTTGAACCTTAAATTAGTAAATTTATATTCAATTTTAACCAAATTTAGACTATTCTACTTTTCATTGTTCCCTAAATATTCCTATTTAATGTGTGGCTCTCATGGGTCTCAAGGATCCCATTAGTGTCAACATCGAGGTTGATTCCTCTACCATGTGGATATTTTATTGCCTTTCACCATGATTGTAGCCTCAATATTTGGAATAAAAATGGGAAGTTCCTCAACTAAACCTAGATATTTCCTTGTACCCATAACTCTTGTTGATAGAAAAATAGGACACCATCAAAAGTTTGTATTCCATTCCTAATGGATAATATCTCCTAAATAGATAGATAAACTCTTTAATAATGATCCTCCACCTCCTCTTACTATTTTATCTCTTATTGCTAAGTAGTGTGTCCATTTTTATTTGTTTGGATTCTGGCATAGATTTTAGGGTGTTATTCCATTCCACCTATTGTTTATGTGAATTATGTGTCATATTATTAATTTTAATATAGAACTCCATTATCTCATCATAAGAAAATTTGTATAGCATCCTTAGAATTCGTCACTAGTTTACCAAGAACATGACATGGACATGACATGATTCTAGTAGTAGTAGACAAACTTATAAAGGTTGTGCATTTCTTGTGAACTCAAGTTACAACTAATGTTAAGTAAATTAACCAATTGTATGAAGATACCATTATAAGACTCCATAGGGTACCAAAAATATCATCTTAGACCAGGATTCACTATTCACTTATAGAATTTTGAGTATATTTTAGGGTACTATTGGCACAAAGTTATATCTTAGCAACACATTTCACCTAGAAACAAATGGGAAAAAGAGAAATTAAATCAATTTTCAAAGGATATGTCAAGAGGATATATGTAATGGATAATCAAGAATAGTGGCAAGGTTATTTTCCCTTGTTAAAGTTTAATTATAATAAAATTTATCAAATCTATCTAGGGATGGCACTATATGTTGCACTATATGGTCCAAGACCTAGGATGCCTTGAGATTGGGAAATTCTAGAGGATTGATTCATAATTGGTCTAAATATGGTGCAAAATATGAACATAAAGTTATCCAAATTCAAAAATGTTAAAAGGAGGCTCAAGATGAATAGAAAAAATTGTGTTGACTAAAAATTATGACCCCTAGAACCTTTAATATTGGAGATAAAGTGTTCATGAAAGTGTAAACCCAAAAGGAAGTGTTTAGATCTTAAACAAAATACCTAGATATATAGGTCCCTTTTAAATTTTGGAATAAATAGGGACCTCATGGCCTATAGAATTGCTCTATCCCAACATTTAACTAGATTGCATGATATTTTTCATATGTCTAGGTTGGCAAAAATTATATGCATGACTCCAAATCATTAGATTGACTAATACACCTTGCCATCACCCCGTGAAATGGTACACTCCATTGTTAGGTGGTTGGATAGAACAAAAACTAGGATGCTTGGGTTGGACATATAGATGTTTAGCAACCTTGATCTTGTGGTAATGGAGGCTGGGTGAAATCTAATTTCACTTGAATTATTTAAGTTGAGTATTACTAAGGATTTTATACTATATGCATTATTATAGTGAATTTTGTGATTGACCCTATTTTAAAATGGTTGCAAACATAAATAGAACTAGTATTAAAATTTTTATTGATGGATTATAAATATTTCCATATGAACATGTAGTTGAGAAGGAAAAATTATGATCTTTAGATTCTTGTATAAAATTAATATTAATGACTTGTGAGATGAGATTATTGAGATCACTAACTAGATATTGTCCACCTAAAATCAAGGTTGAAGACTCAACACTCACATGTAACTAAGTTATCTCTTATTTTAAAGGAATTCCTAGTATTGTAACATTTATTTAAGAATTATTGGTGAATATCCCACTTTATGTGCAATAAAAAAATTCTTGGAGCCATATGAACCCCCCTTGAAGGCTTAACAAATTTGTGTTGATTATATCTTATGATTTTGTAATTTTGTGTTTAGGTCTTCTAAGTGGTTAATTCCACATAGTTAGAGAATTCATTTAGAGGCTATAGATTGTGTCCCAATAGGAAATTGAGATAATATTTCAATCATCCATTTTTTTGTAATTTTTAAGTTATGAGAACCCTTCAAAAACTCAATGTCAAGGTTTGAAGCTTGAGTCATTTTTAGGCTTTTGTATCTTATTACAATTTTATGTCTAATAATTTAGAAAACCCTTTAAATAATGCTAATATATACAAAAAATATTGGTTGAGCCCCTAATCCTACCTTGTGTCCCCTTATTGGATCTTATATCAATATTTCATTAATTTGTTGGGATGTTTTTGTTGTCACATGGAAAATTTGCACCTTATTGAATGCATAGTATAGAATCTCCAATGAAACATGGGATTGATCTCAAGGTGTGGAACCTTACAAATGAGATAAAACCCCTAGAGAAGCATGAATTCCTTTCTAACATATATGCAAATAATGCTGGTCCAACCTGGCACTCAAATAACTCTAAGCTAACCTAGTTCTATCAACTTCCAAGGTAAAGAAAAAAGGGAAGAGAAATGCATAAATAAAATGATGGTCATAAAACCAATATTATAATGTGATTATTCCTTCCTAGAATTGCACTTCTGATAATCATACTACTAAGAAACTTCACAATAAACTCTATTATATCAGCTCCTTAGTGGTGTACATGGAGGTTAGGATTTATAGACACTAAAGGGAAGAAGATGATCCACATTCAACACCTATAAAAATATTAACACACATCACAAACATAGAAAAAATGATAAATTATCATACATGCATGGAGGTAAAAAGGTTACACAATAATAAAAGAAGAGAGAGGAGGTGAAACTGGTAATTTTATAAATATAGAGGCATAGTAATGTTTAAAATTGAAGAGGGATGCAAACACATAGCTGTTAGGAGAAAAATAACAAGAACAATTTCACAAATGATTCATGGAGGTTTTAATCTACGAGAGGAAGGTTGAGAACTACACCAAACATGGTAGACAAGATAAAACCCTACTCGCCATAGCAAAACCAACAAAATACAAGATGTGTATATTTCAATCCAATCAAGGTGGATCAAAGAGGCATGATAAGGAATTTATGAATATCTTCCATATCCTATAATTGATTATTTTAGTTTGAGGTAGAAAGGAATGAATATCACACACAAAATATATGATATGGGATTGAACTCTATCAAAAGTTGTTTTAGCATTAAATAAGGTATGGGTACGTTTTCCCTCTTGGATCTAAGGCAAAGGCATTAAAATTAATCTCTATAGCCTCATGGGATCAAGATTTGGTGGTTGTAGATTTTTGAATTATTAATGGTATTTGTAGGTTGAAACACACTTTCGAGTCTATTAGTAAGGGAGTATCAAGTCGATTCTTTACCATTGTTCCAAATAAATTAAAATATTTGCAACCCCAAAAGCTTTGTCACATTGACCTCAAGCCTACCATGTAAAACATGTCATCAAGCCTAGAAGAAGAGGCATGTCACTCTTTTATGCCCTAATGACATCCTTGTCAAGTATCAAACATTGTGACATTTGTTGTGATGCTGCCAATGAGGAAGTGCGGGATACGAGCTTATGTCAAAAGTTTGACCTTCCTCGGTGATGATGTCATCTTCAAGAAAATGAAGAATGGATGGAAGGTAGTGGAAAGTATGCAAAACTCAAGGTCTAATTGAAATAGCTTTGAAGAATTTGCAAGAGTGAAAAGGAATGAATTAGAGTTGAGGATCAGCAAGAATGCTTCCCCATACCAAAATGGGATGAAGGTAATGTGGAGAATCCAAAATCCTTTCAAAAGTCTAATGAAAAGATTCTAGAGGGATTTTGAAAGGAAAAAGGAATGATTAGGGGATCGTGGATTAAGAATAAATCATAACACATGCCAAAATGGTGTAACAGAGAGAAGAATATCTTTGAAACCATGAAAACTCTATACTTAGGAATTTTATAGTTCTCTTACCGAAGTTTCAAACCTCAAAGCTTATCACATACAACATGCTAAAAGAGTATGCAAGGAATACTGCTGATGGCTCAAAGGCCCCATAAGTTCAACACTTAGATTACTTTCATACTTGGACTTCTGGATTCAAGGATCAAGAGAGAGGAAAGGCAAAGATGCTCCAAAAAGGTATAAGGTTATCGAAGATGTCGATGACCCAAAGTTTGATAAACTTAGCAATCAGACACCCTTAAGGACTTGGACTTCACGTCGTGAATTGGGTAACTTAGGATAGGAAATTATTAAGAGGATCATAATGGCTCAATGAACCAATATAAATTCCCACACATAGTATATTTTCAAAGGAAACAAGGAAGAACTCAAAGCAGATAAAGATGGAAAGCAAGTATGACAACCCTAAATATTGATAAACCAACACTTAGCCACTTTACAAGGTTTGGTGTAGGGAATTGGATCTGATAGGAAAGGTATGACAGAACAAGGGTACAAGGGAAACCTTAAAACCCTGATAGGTCCAACAATCAATTTTGGATTTTGTTACTGGCCTTTTACTATGGCAAGAATGAAGAGGGCTAATGCAAGGTCCAAAGGAATTGTTATTGAAATTTTGTATTCTTGTGAAAGTATACAAAATGATGATTTCAACCACAGCACGTGAGATTAAACTCTCCTAATTTAGGGAAGGCTCCCCCTTTAACTAAATAAAACTGATATGGGTAGGACAGCAATCGTTCCTCTTATTTCAGGAAAGATTACGTTCTTCTCTCTTCACAGAAAAGAAACAATACATGTGGATAAAATTTATTACAGCAGCTACACAGTGAAATTAAGAAAGAGGAAATAAAGTTTCCTGAAAGCACAAAGACTTCCGTTACTTCCTCCGGGACGAGAAAACAACCAATAAGCACAAAGTCTTGAGGAATGAGATCCTATCTACCCTTTTCAGAATAATTACTTGATGAAAATATACAGCATAAAACAGCTCAAAGACTGTAATTACGATGTATCTTTTGACTACTTTAAATGAGAAATACTATGAGCACAAAGACTTATAATTCTTCTCAATTTCTAATACTAACTATGAATTCAATCTTCACATTTACAGCACAAAGACTGCAGATATTTAAATCGAATCTCTCTCTAGCAATCTTCTACAACTCTCAAGTAATCACAAAATGATGCCCCAAAATGACATAAGAACATTAAGGATGCAAAAATGAGAATTCAGCTCAAAGTCTGAAATTCCAGCTTCTTGATATTACTTGAAAATTCACAATATTCCACTATAAAGCTCAAAGACTTTATGAGTACAAAATTCTGCAGAGTTTTCTTGCTTGCTAAAAAGATATCTATTACAAAAGACTCCTCAAGTATTTATAGGAGGAAGGTCTGGAGAAAAAGGTGGGAGGATCTCAACAAACTTGAGAAAATCTCTCAACCGATAACTAATTGCAATTGACTTATTCAAAATTACAATCCAAATTGTGATTTGTCTTGTAAGATTTTTACATGTAATTACATTTTCCAAAATTGCAAGGAAAGAACACTTGCAATTGCAAAATTTGTTTTTACATATATTTTGTCGAAAGTAAAAATACATAAAACAACCTAAAATTTTAACTTGTATCATTCCTATCTTTGAAAGATAAGAATTTGTTGATGATGGTTTGCAATTCATTCGGATCTGGACCCAATGTGTTCTTGGCTACTGCAACTGTCTTCAAGATTACATCAAAGTATCTGATTGTTGCCAGTCTATGTTCTTCATAGGAAGTTTGCATCTTATCAAGGATTGTCTGATGATTAACAAGCTTATGAATTGAATCCATAGAAAACTGCTCTGATTCCATTTGTTGACGAAGATTGGCTGCCATTTCTGTGGTGACTGAATCAGCTGCAAGTAATTCACCTTCTTGATTCAAAACTGTACAAGAGATCTTCTCAAAACTTGAAAGAATATCCTGCTGAACTTCATCATTCATTTCTAAAGTGGCCTGGATATCTTTGATAAGATCTTGAATGACCAATGACTTGTTTGTCATAAGTTCTTCAAATTCTATGTACTTCTCTCTGTTTGGCAAGATCGAGTTGCTGCATAGAATTTGTAACTTGACTTGATCTATCTCATGCCAGATTTTTAAATCTTTTTCAAGCGATTCCAAACTTTGTTTGAAGGCTTCCAAAGTCTGATTTAGCTTTATCTTTGCTATTCTGACATTCTTGAGAACTTGTAAAGTCTTCTCAATCATTGGAATACTTTGATCAATTAGCTGAGTTATCCATGAATCAACTGCCTTGGCCTTTTGTGCAATCCTTTCTAATTGCCTAACTGATTCATTAGGAGGAGCTGAAGATAGTGAATCAACTACTTCTGATGATCCTGTAATCCTTTGAATAACTGAAACCAGCTGAGCATTGTCTTCTTTGAGCTTTTCCTTTTTAGCTAGAAGTTCATTATAGTTTTGTGCCAAAATCGTTACTGAACTCTGAGCATCTTGCATCAGATTGGCATGAGTCTGTTTGCCCAATTCCACCCTAGTGAACCTGTAATCAGACACCTGCATCTCTTCATGTGGTTTATCAACAAGAGGCTCTGCAATCTCAGCATATTTCATTCTATTGCTGTCAACAAACACTTGTGAGACTGTTTTTGCTTTCTTTGTAACCATCGGTTTTGATTTCTTCAATTTTTGGAAATCGAAAATATCAGGAGACACTGCTTGTTTCTTCCTTTTTGGAGCAATTGAATTCAACCATGGAGGAAGATCCAAGGTTGTCACATCTGAAATAGTAACTGCAGTCTCACTTTGTGTTACAACAGAAATTCTAGGAGGTGCCTCGGTTTGTACAGCAACTATGTTTTGCTCAGAAGACAAATTACAACTAGGATTGGCCATGAAAGAATCAAAGCTTGTTACAGATGTATCTATTTCCGGAAGAGTCATTTCTGACATGGCTGGAAAGATTGGATTTATGTCAAAAATACTCTTGAAGTTATTGGGCAAGCTCATCATGGGTGTATTCGCTATTGATGAAGATTGATAACTAGCCTCTTGAGGTGGAATAGAAGGAACAAATACAGTGGAAAAGGAATCAACATCACTGTCGATAGGGGACATAGGAGATATGGCTGATTTTGGTATTGGAGCTTCAATGTGAGGAGTTATCTCACTTAGAACGGTAGAGGTCTCAAGAACCTCGTCTTCTCCTTGCTGATCCAAAACTTGAATCTGCATTTCATTGATTTCTTTTCCCTTTGATGTTTCCTTCTCCAACGGTTGTACTGTAGCTCGGCTTACCTTCAATTTAATTCTAGAACCTGAAGAGGAAGCTCCTTCTTTTGACTGCTCTCTAATTTCTGATTTCAACCCCCTAGGACCAGCTGGATCATCTTCAGCCCTAACTTTGATTTTGATAGTCTTGACGCCTATGCTTTTGAGCCAAGAGTTGGTGTTCGCCAAGACTGATTGAAATCTATCAAAGATAGAGACAGATTCCTTTTGAGACCACTGGATTGCAGGAATAGGGGCATTAGCAACTCCTTGTTCTTCGTATTCAGGATCCAAAATTTGCCTATCATCAATTACTCCCTCTGGAATTAAAGTCAGATTTAGATCAATAATTTGCTCCAAAGTTAGCCTGCAATAATCCATTTGTATATATCCTTTTCTGTTCGGAGGTCTGCCCAAATGTCTTCAATGCGGTGGACATGAGTGAAAGCTCTTTTAATTTTATCTTTCATTCTTCTATAATCAAAATCTACTCTAGCTTGGAATCTCTTCAATGTTATTTCCTGAAGTTCAGTCTCCATTGCTTTGGCTCTTGAAGAAGTTGTCAAAGAATACCTGCCGATTATCAATGGATTATGTGAAGAAATGCCGATTCCAGACTTGTGTTGCGTAGCTTGACGTGAATGAACTGTCATCAATTGCCTTCCCAGCTCCATCAGAATAATCTTATCAGTCGGATACCTTGGAAGCATATAAGGTTGATCTTCAAAGCAGCCAACTCTCATATAAGTGAAGGTAGGGAATTGAAGGAATAAGCAACCATATTCATTTACTTTATTCCAAGCTGCCTCAGAAACCCTGTTGTTTGCTAGTGCTTTATCAAACAAACACATAAAATAACCAAAGAAGGCATCTTGAACCCTTCTATAATGCGCTCGGCTTGGAATAAAAGTCAGCTGATCATAATATTTCCATACAGGCACCAATGATCTGTCACCTTCAGGAGATAGGCCTGGAAAATGTTTCAAAGAAGCTGCTATATAAACCAAGTATGAGTTCATATAGAAGGTAAGAGTGGTAGGAACCTGTGCAAGCTGTTCACACAAACTGTCACTGATTATTTCTCCCCAGAAAATTGGATGCTGTGCTTTTCTAATAACCACCATGAACTTATACATCCAGTTTTCAAACACATTAGAAACCTTCAACCCTGCAATTCTGCTCAGAAGAGTGATCATATCATTAATTTCCTCTTTAAAATCAGACCGATACAACTTGGGTATCCGGGTCACACAAGGCCGTGGTTTGAGAAGCCACTTAGAATTGATATGTCTAATACAATCACTCTTTTTCTGCTCAAAATGTCTGTGAGCACTCTTCAATGAGATCTCTGAATATGTAGTTGCATCAGGAACTCTGAAAACTCTGTTGATTGTTTCAGCATCAAGTCTGTTAACCATGTTGCCATCATCGTCCTTGATTGTTCTAGATTCTTTATCAAAGTGTGCTGCACATGCAAGGACGAATTCTGGTTCTAGGGAAGCAACAAGAAAAGAGGACACCAGATGAATATGACTCCTCAGCAATTTTTGCATATCAGAAGAAGTAGATTTCTCAGCTCTCCCAAGAAACTCGGACATATCAATATGCCCTATTTCTGTGTCCTTGATCTCATCAATATTTGAAACAACATGAGACGGAGAAATCTCATTCTGATATTTATCAAACTTGTATTTCATCTTTTTGCTTTTAGGAGAAGTTGGCTCATCTGTCATTGAACAGGAATCTGCAAGACTGCGGTGAAAACCCCATAAGGTCAGAACATCATCAGCATCAATGTGAGTGGACATGGTGAAACTCAAACCCTAAGACAATGAAATGGTCTTTGGAAGAATGATGGAAGGCGGACGTTGAAGACAAATTGGAATTTGATGGAAAAATGGCAGGATGGTGGAAGTCAAAAATAACGACTTGTCTACTTGAAACAGCAGCAAGACAAAGAGATTTTTGGCTTGGATTTGGAATTTCGTTCAAAAAGGTCAACTTTTATGCTTTTTAAGGCATTTCGGGTTTTTGTATGCTTTCAACAATTTCGGAACTTTTTGATGCTTTAGCAATTTCTGCTTTTTGTGATTTTGGGATTTTAAAGAGCTTTGACAATTTTTGCTAAGGCAGTCGGGATTTTTTGGAAGTTTAACAATTTTTCAATTTTGCAATTCTGAAAATTGTTATTTCAACTGCAAATCCCGAAATTGCATTTTGGTTTTCAAAACCCGAAATAAGACACAAAGTGAATTATTTTGTGAAAAATGACAATGAAAGATTGAAGTGGATGAATGAAAATGTAGGAAATGGGCATGGAAGATGGATAAATGGAAACGGAATGAATTGTTTATCGCTGGAATGGTAAAGTGAAAAACACGTTCTCATTATAAGGTATTTAAAAGTGAAAAATGCATTATGTATGGAGTTTAAAGATAAAATTATGGAGGATATGAGATGGAAAGCAAATTTCAGTGAGATGCAGGAAAACGAAGGGTGCGTGAGGTATGAAGGATAAATGGAAGATGGAAAATGCATTTTATATGAGAGCGAATGATGGAATGAAGGAAAATGAAGGATGTAATCAAGGGAATACAAGAAATGCGTATTAAACGTAGGCGAGTTAAGTGAAAACGCATTTCGGAAAAGCAGAAAATGACAGAGAAACACGTTTTTTGTAACATAAAGACGGATACCAACAAATATATATAAAAACGACCATTGATAAAGGTAGAAAACAGTATAAAAACATGTAAAAATAAAAAACGCGTTTCGCAAAAGACATTAAAATCTTAAAACGATATATACATAAATGAGAATGATGTCTAACATAAAGAAATAAATGACAGAAAAACGTTAAAAGAAAGATAAAGAAATGCGTAACATACCTGAAGCAAGTTCAAACTGAAAACAATGGAGATAAAAACCTAGGCGTGATGAGAAGATGATAGAAACTCGGCTATTTACT